>LPNX010776256.1:93345-167342 GCA_001517045.1 Pseudotsuga menziesii
TTAAGTTAAATTTGAAGGATGAGTTCATTAAAATTAGGCGAAGGGGGGACTCCAGATATACTCGAGAGTAGTTGGAGTATGTCCAAAACTAAACCTTCACAGCTACCCGCAAGGAATATGTGGGCTGAAATGGAGTCTCTAGGGATATTTTTCAAAACTCACCCATTAGGATGTGACAGAGATCGACGCCTCGAGGTCACTTTTCAGAAGTTCCCGCTTCCTTTTGGTATTTTTCCACCGTGATGGTTTGATATAGGTGTTGGATTTTCACCTGTTGGTTTGTTAATTTGGGAGAGTGAGGCCTAATTATACTAGTCACTCAAGTGCTTTTGATATAGCTTGATTAATTGAATGAACCGCAGCCAAGTGTAGAGCATACACACTGGAGTCTTGTCAATTTTAGTAAATTTTACAATGGGTGTTCTTGTTTAAAAGAAAACCCTCAAGGAACCTGTTTAGATCCAAGTGGATCTCAATTGGGGAATAAAGGAGGGGTTAATTTTATAATATCTGTAAAATAGATGATGAAAATAAAATAGATCCACGATTCTAGTTTTCTAATTAGTCCTACCACGAATCTCTTTCCCCTTTCGGGTTAATCAGGAATTCGTGGGGTAAGTATAACAATTACTTTGAAATATAAAATATAGAAGATGAAATTGATGTTGAAATAAAGTATACTACCCTACAGATTAGATCAATGCTATCTTTAAATGAAAAGAGCAAAAAGCAACAAAAGGACACAGGCGCAAATCCCCCCAAGGGGGATGGGGAATGGGCTCGAAAGAGCCTATTCAAAAATGATTTTCTATTAACAGTGGTTACAATATCAGAGAACTGATATAAATCTCTTGATCCTTATACGGAGTGAAATCAAGAGCTTACAAAGTGCGAAAATTAAAAGTTTTAGTCAAATGGGAGACCCCTGGGGGGATTTGAACGCTCCTTAGGCCACTTACGAACAGAAGATTCCTTTATTTCTGTCAGACATGCTAAAAACAAGAAATCATATCATACTGAAATATTCCCAAAATCACTCTGAAGGAACCTTTCGTTCAGCTCACTTTTAACCAAAAAGGTAAGCTGAAAACTAGTTAAAAAAGGGGAAAACAGGAACCAAGGAAAGCATTCTTTCCTTGGGATCTTGAATTGCCTTTTGGGAAGCCAATAATATGTGTAATTTTATTACAAAATATTGAATTTAATCATACAGCAAATGAAACTACCTTAACAGCAAGCTACGAATTTTCACTAAAATGCTTGCAAAAATATGGTAATTTTAGCTAGATCTCTTAAAATTGAACTTTATGTGCAAAACAAAAATAAGATCTAGAATTGGGAAGGGATCTTACTAACTATATCTATGTGTGTTTTTCTTAATGAGACAGATCAGAGTAATAAGAAACCTTAAAAGTAACCAGTTTGAAGAAAATTTAAGATTTTTAAAGGAGAGAAAGGGGAAGAAAGGTGCTTGTTGTTGAAGCAGATCTACAGAGGAAACTTGGTAGTGAAGCACCGAGGGACATGATCTCAGCAATATCTGTTTGAAATAAATGGAATAAAACTTGAACCATAGATCTTCCAGTCATGGCAAACCTGTAAGCTACACAAAAACTCCTGCAAACAAAACCATTAAATTTGAAGATACATATGAGAAGTAGATGATACAGCATGCAAATAATCATATTTATCATATAGGTATTAGCTCATTCAAACATATGCAACAAAAATATAAGTAATTAAGCTTACTTACAATGATTTATCCCTATGATTTCAATAACCATTTAGGCAGACAATAGTTAAGTGCAAAAAATTGAAAAAATAGCAGTTTCACCTCGAATGCAGCATGACAATGATAATCCACACATGAAAGGTACTCCATAATTGATCCTCCAAAGATTCTCTTTATTTCAATAAATGATGATCAATACATAGTTACAATGGCAATCCCTTCAGTCTAGCTCTAACCTAGGGGGACTTAGACATGTTCATATGACACAAGCAGAATTCCTAGCATGTTTATACATTGACACATAGACTCTAATAACCTCAACAGGCCTAAATGCCAAGCCAACCACCCCAACTTTGGAGGTATGGAGTGAAAAACTTAGAAATTATCAGTCGCTTATTCAAAAACCAATAATAACCAAGGGAAAAAACACCCTGGGCTGATCGGATTGACAAATAAAGTCTAAGAGACCGAGTCTTTTACAGACACTATCATGCTAGAACATTTATTACAACTCCCCCATGGCGTATGAACATGTGATATAGTACAACAAGCACTTCCCAGAAGTACTTCCAAAGGTTTTTTGAAGTCGAGCAAGTTAACCCTGTCCGGTTCACTAGGCTTGCTTGATAAAAAACCACTAAGTATAACTTAGGTGGTAACATTCTAGCTCCATCTAGGGACACATTCTCTGACTGATATTCTTGTTCAATGAAGAGGATGTGAGAACTCTGGAATCTATGGTACAAAATAACTATAATACAACAATATGATATATGCAATTTAGAAATACATGCAGGGCAAGGTTTAGAAATTGGCCCTGAAACCACCGATGCCAACAAAAGGCTTCAAATTGTCTCGGTGAAAAACAACTTGAGGAGGAAACCATTCACTGGAAAGCTCAATCTTTCTCCTTCCAAGTCATTTAGATAGAAGGAGTTCGTTCCTGCTATTTCATCGATGATGTACGGTCCCAACCACAAGCTATCGAGCTTTCCATGTTTCTCAGGTTTTTCCTTTCATTTCTCCCAACGTAGGACTGTGTCACCTACTTGGAAGGACCCTGGATGGGTAGACTTATCAAAGGCTTTCTTGACCTTGTCTAAAGTTTTGATACTATGGTCAAGAGAGTTTCTTTAGCTCTCATCTAGCTCGATCAACTGGTTTATTCTATTTTGGATGGCCTCTTGATCTGAGCTGAAGGTCTGGAGAAGCTGATAAATTGGAAGCTTTAGATGGACTGGTAAGGTGACATCAATGCCGTAGAATAGTTCGAAAGGGCTCCTCCCGGTTGAACTTTTCTTAGTGATCCTGTTATCCCATAATGCTAATTTGATCTTGCTATCCCAAGCCTTCTTATTGTCGCCCACAATTTTTTTGATTATGGTCATTAAGTTCTTGTTACTTGATTCTGATAGACCATTTCCTTGGGGATAGTAATTAGATGAGTGAGATAGGATAATGTCGTACTTGAAACAGAAAGATGACATCTCGTAAGACACAAAGCATGGGCCATTATCCATGATTATTCTAGCTAGCACACCAAATCTTGTGATAATCTTATCTTCTAAGAAATCCATGACTACAGCATCGGTTGCCTTCTTGGTGGGTATTGCCTCTACCCACTTGGTAAAATAATCTGTGGTGGTAAGAATCCAAGAGTAACCATTGCTAGAGTTATCCTTGAACTTACCGATGAAGTCAAGCCCCCATTGCTGAAAAGGGGCTTGGACCACTATTGGATTTAGAGGCAAGGCTCTCATTTGTTGCTTTCCGGTGACTAACTGACACTGGGGGAAAACTTTGACAGCCTTGTGCACATCTGAAAATAGGTTCGGCCAATAGTAGCATTCTCTAAGGATTTTGTGGGTGGTTGTTTTTGCTGCAAAATGTCCACCACAAAATCCTGAATGGAACTCAACCAGGATTTTCTTGGACTCAGGTTCATCGACACATCTAAGTATTAAACCATCGGGGTTTCTCCAACCCAAACCATCTTTGGTCAAACAATACTTAGTTTCCTTTAACCTTAATGCCCTTCTTTTATGGCCAAGTAAGTGATCGGGAAATGTAAGGTTGTGGAGGAAAAATATGATGTCGGTGTACCAGGGGTGCTGTTCTAATCTCTGAAGCTCGTCTCATACACTTTGCTCTGAATTGCTACTCTGGCAGATTATTCCTAAAGCCTTTTAATTTCCCTGGGTCAACATCTTTGCAAAACCCTTTCCCTTAATTAATTTAGTAGGTTTTATCTCCAAATCATTTTCTTGAATCTTTGAAACCCACTTACCCCTGAATCCTAGACAATCCTGCTGAGACATGATATCTTTGAAAGCTGCATGGGGTACATATCCAATGATCTTGGAGTAACCTATATAAGTTTTGAAATGTTTAAGGGACTTGACAAGAGCATAGGCCTATTTCTCCATCGTGGTATACTTCAGTTTTGAATTTTGTAAGGATTTACTCATAAAGGCTATGGGTTTCTCTTGTCCCTCCTTATTCTTTTGAAGTAAAACACCGGCAATGGTGTCTTCTGAGGAAAAGGAAAATATATGGAATTCTCTGGAATAATTTGGACTAGTCAAGATCGAGGACATGGATATGGCATTTTTCATGGACTTGAATGAAACTTTCCGTTCATCTGTCCACTCAAACGTAGCATCCTTCTTTAATAGCTTTTGTAGAGGTTTCATTAATTCTGCTAAGTTTGGGATGAATATTCTTATGAAATTGATCTGACCATTAAAGGACTGGAGAGCTTTTATATTCTGAGGCAAGGGGACTTTCTTAATATATTCAACTCTCTCAGGATCAACCTTGACACCATCTTTAGAAATGATGTGCCCGAACAACTTGCCTTCATCAATTCCAAAGATTGACTTGGCGGGATTCAAGGAAATACCATATTTCCGACATCTTGTAAAAACCTGCCTAAGATGACTTATGTGGTCAGATCTTTCTTTTGAAAAAATAATTAAGCCATCCTGATATATTTCGATTATTTTTCCTATAAGTTCTTTGAAGGAAAAATCCATAGCTCTTTGGAAGGTGGCACCCGCATTCAATAAGCCAAAGGGCATTCTCAGAAATTTATAAGTACCCCAAGGTGTGGTGAATGTAGTCTTGTGTTGATCCTCTTTATTTACCAACACCTGGTTATAACTGGAAAAGCCATCCAACATAGACATCATTCCCGATCCTGTTACTCTTTGAAGCAATGTTTCCATGTCGCGTAATGGGTAATTATCTTTGAGGCATGATGTATTCAGATTTCTAAAATCTATACATATTATAATTGACCCATTCTTTTTTCTGACAACAAATAAGTTGGAGCAACAAGATGAATGTCTTGTAGGTGCTATAATCCCTGCCGCTAACATCTTCTGAAGTTCCTTTTGCACAATGGGGGCCAAATTAGGATTTATTCGCCTAAGTTTTTGTCGAAAAGGTTTGACCTCCTTAGCTTCTTCTATGAGGGGAATAGTGTTTTGAAACACATATTCCCTATAGGATTTAAGCTCATCATAACTAAAGTCCAATACATCTCTATACTCTTTTATTAGGTTGATCAAATTGTTCCTTTCCTTTTCCGAAGTACCTTTTCCAATTTTTATTAACTTGGGATCCTTGTCAGTTCCTATGTTTATTTCCATATAATTCCCAATTTTTATTTCTTCTTTTTGCTTTTTATGATGATCCTGTCGATTGAAAATATTCTCGAAAGCTATAAGGCTACATGGTATGTGATTCCTTTCATTATCCTCGCACTCCTGATACTCATTACCTTCTTGCTGATAACTGATCTTGCAACCTTCGAACTTTTGTAGATTGTCGATGAATCTCAAGAGTTGCTCATCATCTTTGAACACCTGCCAATGGTCTATATTATATGGTATTGAAGGTCTGAAATTAATTTCCATCTTTCCATTCCCATTAATCATTTCATCCTATGGCTGGAGGGTGGATGCTGCTACTGCCAATTTATCTGCTAACCCATTCATTTCCCTATGGACCTTTTGAATGTTGAGTGCATCAAACCATTCCATAGTGTCCCATGTGGCATTTCTATAATTTCTTAGTCTGTCATTTTTTCATTGATACTAATTCTTAATCTGGAGGACAACTAGATTTGAATCACCCTTTATGTTCAACATCTTTATCCCCATATCTTTAGCAGTTTCTAATCCTAGGATCAATGCCTCATACTCGGCTACATTGTTTGATGCTTCAAACTCTAACATGAAAGCAAAATTGTAGATTTTATCTAAAGGAGAGATGATGACGATGCCCGCACCCTTTCCGGTTTTGGAATAATCCCCATCAAAGTACATTTGCCAAACTTCATCGATCTTTTCATTTTTAATGTTTTCCTTAATAGGGGCCATGAAATTTGACAAAAAAGCATAGTTTCCAAAATTATCAGTGAAATGAACAAATTCATTTTCGGGCTTCTTAGGGGTTTCTACATGTCATTTCCTCAGCTTTTCTCTATGGAGAATCACCCTAGTGTTCTCTGATGCAGGTATAGTAGCATATGTCCAATCCATTTGAATATGCCCACCAAGAGTTGCAGCCCATTTTCTGGATAGCAGCATACCCCAATTATCTAGAACATCTATCACCACCACATCCATTGACATGTCGATATCAGGATACTTAGCCAACTTAACCTGTAAATTTAAGATTATCCCTACCACTTCAAATTCTCTTGCATCCATTGCACAAACATTGTGGTAGGGTCGGGTGACCCTTAGATTTAGCTGCTCCATTAATTTTCTTGTCATGACATTTGATGAAGCACCTGAATCTAACATACAGTTATGAAGGAGAAGTTTATCAACTAAGAGGGAGACATAAAAAGGTGGGTGGTCTTCTCTTCTTGGATCAACACTATTGAGGATTATGGTCATATCTATAGGTTCAATATGTTAAGATTCAAATATAGCATTGTTATTAGGAAGAGGATCCTCTTCGATAATATTATGAGCTTTAATTTGACTATCCTCTAAGGATTTCAACAACTTTTCCTTTTGACCGATAATTTTAAGGACATCAGTTGCATAAACATGAACCTTAGCACTACTTATCCATTCTCCCATATCAATATTTGACTTAGGGACAATAGGAGGATCTGGGAGGGGAGGAGTGGCTACCTTTGGCTTGTACTGTTTAGAAGGTGATGGCTTTTCTCTTCTTTGATACACAGCTCCCTTGAACCTGGCCTCCTTCATTTCCTTAATTGCTTCTGGAGAAGGAATTACACCATAAAAGTTAGAAAGGATATCCTTCTCGAAACCGTAATCCGTGGCCTGCTGCCAATGCTTGTTTGATAGAAGATAGGTTCGGCCTACCATGTACACATGATCAGACTCGCCTAATGTTGTTTCCTGATTACTGACCTCCGCCATTCCATGTTCTATAACTTGGTTTTCTATATAGCAAGTTCTTTCTCGGTGGAATTGATCACAAGGTCTACACCATGGAATGACTTCATCTACTAGGTTAGTTGAGTCTAACTGGTTTGGAATCCTAGGTTCATGTTGAGGAGCCTTCTTCTGATACACTTGATTCTGTTTTGGATGAAAGTTCCTAGGTCCATTATTTCTTTCTAGTGTGATTATTCATTTTCTGAATATTATTCAATTGCACAGATTGGTTTTCCATGAGTTGGTTCTGACTAGTCATCATTTTTTCCATCAGGCTAGTTACCTTTTCCATGGGGTCTTTAGAGGTTGCCTTTTCCTCTAATTCAACGACCTTTCCCTTCTCTTTGTTGTACAAAGTGTTTCCCCTAGTGTAACCTGGAATGTTGGATTTGCTAGAAGACTACATATTCTTTTCTATTTTCTCGGCCAGATCCTGAGCAGTTTTTAGATCGGTCGGATCTTTGTCCCTTAATTGGTACCTCAAATCACCAGTGAAAGCTTCGATGTAAGATATGAGGATGGAGGCATCCCTTGGCTTGATTTCTCTAGGGAGGTACGCAACCACATGTCTGAACTTAGTATTAAATTCATCTATGGTTTCATTTTCCATCCTCTTTATATTATGAAGGGCAACAAGCAAATGTCTTGGTTCTTTCTTTCCCCCCCATTTGTTCTTAAAACCTTCTAGGAATTCATTAATGGTTTTATATGAATCATCACCAAGGTCTCCATACCATTCTGCAGCATCATCCTCTAAGGATAAAGCAAAGAGCTTCATTTTGACATCTTCATGGTTAGAGGCAACATTATTGCAGTAACTAACAATGTGCTTTTCAAACTTTCGGAGGTGAGTCTTGGTAGTGGTGGCATTATTTCCCTCAAATATGGGGAGATTCTTGATAGCATCATTTGAAATGTCATGAGGAGCACCTGCTATCTGAGAAAAGTCAAGGGGTTTGTAAAATTCCGCCATTTCTTGAGATTGGAAGGTATGACTCTCTACAAATATGTGATGGATATCTAAGAGGGATTGGTCTCCTAAATCTTCAAGGTTTCTATGAGAAGTCTGCCTATTCAATCTTTCCCTAATAAACCTTTCGGGATCAAGGAGAGGATTGAATAACTGTCGACGGTTTCTTCGGGTAGAAATTCTTGAAGGGATGTTAGACAGTGGAGTCGCCAGATGGATCGAGTTTTAATTTTTATGTTTTTTAAAGACTAGATCAATCAAAAGTTTTTTTTATCTTTTTAGTTGTTTAGATAAAAGCTAAGCTAAGTCATAATCGAGAATAAAAAGATTTATCCCCGACAACGGTGCCAAAAGAGTGTTGCCGCCTTTTCACACACCTGGGTCACGTGGAAGAAATCTTCAAGCCACTCGGTGTGTCTTTGGGGGAAAGTCTCGAGTCAAGGCTGTCACCTTGTTCTTGACTCCTCCGTTTAGGCTCAAATCCTAATGAAGCCAAGGGGGGTAGACCCTATTAAGTTACTAAGGATAATTACTTAGTGTTGTGATGTTAAACTGAATGAGTTACTTAGGAGTTTTCAATTTAACTATAGATAATCAAAGATGATAAGATACAAAGATGAACACACGAAAGCACAATGCTGAGACACAATATATATATATATATATATATATATATATAACAAGAAAATAACCAGTGCCTTAGAATGGAGTCAAAAAATAAAAACAATATACTTGCATGTGCTTGGAGTATGAGTTGATTAAAATTAGGCGAAGGGGGGACTCCAGATATACCCGAGAGTACTTGGATTATGTCCAAAAATAAACCTTCATGGCTACTTGAAAGGAATATGTGGTCTGAAATGGAGTCTCTGGGGCTATTGTTCATAACGCACCCGTTAGGGTGTGACAGAGATCGGCACCCCAAGGTCACTTTTCAGAAGTTCCCGCTTCCTTTGGGTATTTTGCCACCATGATGGTTTGATCTAGGTGTTGGATTTTCACCTGTTGGTTTGTTAATTTGGGAGAGTGAGTCCTAATTATACTAGTCACTCAAGTGCTTTTGATACAGATTGAATGATTGAACGAACCACAGTAAATTTTACAATGGGTGTTCTTGTTTAAAAGAAAACCCTCGAGGAACCTATTTCGATCCAAGTGGATCTCAATCGGGGAATCAAAGAGGGGTTAATTTTATAATATCTAAAAAATAGATGATGAAAATAAAATAGATCCACGATTCTAGTTTTCTAATTATTCCTACCACGAATCTCTTTCCCCTTTCGGGTCAATCGGGAAGTCGTGGGGTAAGTATTACGATTACTTTGAAATATAAAATATGGAATATGAAATTGATGTTGAAATAAATTATACTACCCTGCATATTAGATCAATTCTATCTTGAAATGAAAAGAGAAAAAATCAACAAAAGGACATGGACGCAAATCTCCCTTGGGGGGATGGGGAATGGGCTCGAAAGAGCCTATTCAATTTTTTTTTTTGATTAAAAGTGGTTAGAATATCAGAGAAATAATATAATTCCTCTTGATCCTTATACAGAGTGAAATCAAGAGCTTACAAAGTGCGAAAATTAAAAGTTTTAGTCAAATGGGAGACCCCTGGGGGGATTTGAACGCTCCTGAGGCCACTTCCGAACAGCAGCTTCCTTTATTTATGTCAGACCTGATAAAAAACAGAAATAATATCAGACTAAAATATTCCCAAAAGCACTTTGAAAGCACCTTTCAGTCAGCTCACTTTTAACCAAAAAGGTAAGCTGAAAACTAGTTAAAAAAGGGGGAAACAAGAACCAAGGAAAACATGCTTTCCTTGGGATCTTGACTTTCCTTTTGGGAATCCAATAAGCTGTGCACTTTTATTGAAGAATATTGAATTTAATCATATATCAAATGAAACTACCTTAACAGCAAGCTATGAATTTTCACTAAAATGCTTGCAAAAATATGGTAATTTTATCTAGATCTCTTAAAATTGAACTTTATGTGCAAAACAAAACTAAGATATAGAATTGGGAAGGGATATTACTAACTAGATATATGTGTATTTTTCTTAATGAGATATATTAGAGTAATAAGAAACCTTAAAAGTAACCAGTTTGAAGAAAATTTAAGATTTTTAAAGGAGAGAAAGGGGAAGAGAGGTGCTTGTTGTTGAAGCAGATCTGCAGAGGAAACTTGGTAGTGAAGCATCAAGGGAAACGATCTCAGCAATATCTATTGGAAATAAATGGAATCAAAATTGAACCATAGATCTTTCAGTCATGGCAAACTTGTAAGCTACAAAACAACTCCTGCAAACAGAACCATTAAATCTGAAGATACATATGAGAAGTAGATGATATAGCATGCAAATAATATTATTTAGCATACAGGTATTAGCTCATTCAAACATATCCAGCAAAAATAGAAGTAAGTAATATTGCTTACAATTATCTATCCCTATGATTTCAATAACCATTCAGGCAGACAATAGTTAAGTGCAAAAAATTGAAAAATATCAGTTTCACCTTGAATGCAGCATGACAATGATAATCCACACATGAAAGGTACTCCACAATTGAGCTTCCAAAGCTTCTCTTTATTTCAACAAATGATGATCAATACACAGTTATAATGGCAAGCCCTTCAGTCCAGCTCTAACTAGCTTGGAAAAGGGAGCCTCAAGCAAGATATATACAAAATACAGGCCATCTAGCCCAGGGGGGTGCAATTCCTCATGGAATTAGATGAAATCAGCTGATGGAGAGTCCATCAATGTGGAACTGAAGCTGAAATGAGCCTACTTGTCAACTGGGGGCTTGATTGAGCTGACACATCAACCCATACATTGACACATCAGTCCACAGAGCATCTAGGAGAGTCCACACGTGTGGAGGAGAGAGAGAGGGCACAATTCCCCATGAAGACAGCTGAAGATCAAATCTAGATTTGATTTGATGACCTCCTTCAGTCAAGGATTTGTCAGATCCAGTCAATTTGGTTCAGATCTGACTGATTTCAATCAAATCGGCTCAGAATTCACTGATTTATGATTTTGGATTTGCTCCATTATTCATCAATTTATTAATTAAAATAATCAATAATTGATTTTTGGGGCTTTCTGACCTCAGTGATGGAAAATCACTCAAAACTAGGAAACAGTGGGTCGATGGGTTTACATGGTGCTCATAGCTTGAAAATGAGCACCTACATGACTGAAACTGATTATTTGGCCCACGTTTATTACAAAATCAAATTTTCCAATTAAACTATTAAAAAATGGCCTAAGTTTTGGAAAAATTAAATTTTAATAAAAAACACTGAAAAACCTAAAAAATTGAAAAATTGAAAAACACCTAAGGGGAATTAGACATGTTCATATGACTCAATAATGATGTCTAGCATGTTTATACATTGACACATAGACTCTAATAACCTCAATAGGCCTAAATGCTAAGCCGACCACCCCAACTTTGGAGGTATGGAGTGAAAAACTTAGAAATTATCAGTCGTTTATTCAACAACCAATAATAACCAAGGGAAAAAACACCCCGGGCTGATCGGATTGACAAATAGAGTCTAAGAGACTGAGTCTTTTACAGACACTATCATGCTAGAACATTTATTACAACTCCCGCATGGGGTATGAACATGTGATAAAGTACAACAAGCACTTCCCAGAAGTACTTCCAAAGGTATTTTGAAGTCTGAACAAGTTAACTATGTCCGGTTCACCAGGCTCACTTGATAAAAAACCACTAAGTATAACTTAGGTGGTAACAGGATCATAATGGATTTCTGAATGTTTGTTGTTGTACACCATGTTGATACTAGATATCTTAGGGTACTTTGTATGAAACTCTTTCCAAGGAAAGAAGTACCTCAAATTGGTATTAATGAATGACTTAGCATCGAATGATTCAATATTATTTCCATCATAATACCACTGCTTCAAAAATATTTTGAAGAACTTTGCAAGGGAAGTAATAGATTTCTCAAGAAAACACTCATGAAGCCAACATGAAGCATCCCCTTGCAGAGAATGAGCAAACATCGCCATCATATGATCCTCATGTTGAATGTTGTTTTGACTCATATGTGATAGAGAAATCATAACATGGAATCTGGCTGAGTGATCATTATCATCCCCCCAAAAGCATGGAAGGGAAGTAGATACCATTTCACTAGCGAGATGATTAGGAGAGCCAGGGATCCTAGAGAAATCAATGGGAGGACAATCATAGGAAGCTCGAGAAGCAACTTCTATTCTTTTAATATCCATATCAAGAATAAGTGATCATGGAGAAAGTCTGGAACTGAAAAATGGAGTTGAGCATTAAATTTCATTGTTATGTGGGATCACCTACACACAAACAGTCTCAAAAAGTTTTGTGAGAAACAAGGGTTTGATCCCTTCAATGGAGTCACCATGTGAGATTAAAAATATACATTTTAGAACTCTCACAAAAATATTGTTTGCTTTTCTTTGAAAAAAACTGAAAAAAGGTTAGTGGAGTCACCAGATGAAAATTAAATATCTACTCTAAGCATTCATCAAACAAAGCAAAAAAAAAAAGGAAGAAAACAAAAGTCCTACTTGAGAATAAAAATATTTATCCCTAACAATGGCACCAAAAAGTGTTGCCTCCTTTCACACACCTCGGTTACATGGAAGAAATCTTCAAGCCACTAGGTGTGTCCTTGGGGGCAAGTCTCGAGTCAAGGCTATCACCTTGTTCTTGACTCCTCCGTTTAGGCTCAACTCCTAATGAAGCCAAGGGGGGTAGACCCTATTAAGTTACTAAGGAAAAATTATTTAGTATGATGATGGTATTAAAGAGTAAGTTTTTTAGGAGTTTCAATTTAGCAATTGTGAACAACAGATAACGTGATGAGATAATCACAAGTAAGCATGAAAATGACACCCAATCACATATAGATTGAGAGAAATAAACAGTTGACCAGTGCCTTGAAAATGGAGTCAAAAAACAATTAAGAGTTCTTGCAAGTGCTGGAATGAATGTTGTGCAATTGTATCTTGGTTAATTTTAAATTAATGTAAGAAGATGAGTAATTTAACTTAGGCGAGGGGACTCTAGATATACCTAGGGGGTACTTGAAGTATGTCCAAAACTAAACCGTCATGGCTACTAGCAAGAAATATGTGGGCTGAATGGAGTCTCTGAGAATGTTGTTCATAATGCACCCAAAGGTGTAACAGAAATCGACACCCCAAGGTCACTTTTCAGGAGTTCCCACTTCCTTTGGGTATTTTTCCACCGTAATGGTTTGATTGAGGCACTGGATTTTCGCCTGATGGTTTGTCAATTTGGGGAGATTGAATCCTAATTATTCTAGTTGTTAACACCTTATTTAACCAGGAAGAAATAAGACCATGGTGGAAACAAGATAATGTTGTTTAGGTACTTTGGTTGAAAGATATAGTGTATGAGTGGGGTGATAGTCGAAAGATCGATTGATTTGCCGAAGATCCTAAGCCGCGATGGAAGAAGGGAGAAAATCAATGGCTGGTATCCCCTCCGCTCCGCAAAACATGCGAGGAAGATAAGACAAGTTCAGGCTTTTAACTGGCTGCACAGATCAAAGGTTATAAAGTTGTCCTGGGCAGATCCATGGTTCACATCAAATCCGCCTTGTGAAAGCATGAGTTTGTTAAGGAAATGGAGTTTGGCGGAATCATGTATACTCCTCTCGATTCGACGGTGGAGCGGTGAAATCGGATCAGATCAATGGATGAGATTAATTCTGGAACCAGAACATGCACGACCGATAAATCTGAAGCGCTCAACGAAATTTGTTATCCGGTGATCGATCTGACGGCTGATGAATGCCGGACGATCACATCAACGGCTGAAAAAGATTCCGGAGGATGAACATGCGCGGTGGATAATCCCAAAATTCCCGGCGGAATTAGGTACATGCCGTGCAATCCAACGGCGGAGAATTAAAGTGAATTAAATCAACGGCCAGAAATAATTCCGGAGCCCAAACTTGCACGTTGGATAAAGGGGAAGGAGCCCAACGGAATTTGATAGGCGGCAAGTGATCCAATGGATCGCCAATAAAGGTATATCAGATTGAGGGTTGTGGATGATTCCAGAGATTAAAGCTGCACGATGGTTAAAGCTAGAAAGCCCAGCGGAATGTGAGACATGGCGTTTGATCCATCGGTTAAAAATGGAAGGTACGACACAACAATGGTTGTGAGCATTTCCGGGGCACGAAGTTGCACGTTGGTTAATACCAAGACGCCCGGCGGAAAGAGATACATGGCATGCAATCCGAGGGCTAAAAATTTGCAAAGAATCAGATCAACGGTGTGAAATGGATCCTAAGGAGAAAGGTGCATGGCAAATAGGAATAGATGGTGGTTGTAGACAATAAATGGTCGTCCATGTGGCGAATTGTGGTAGACTCCAGGGATAAAAGCGGCCTATAAAAGTAATGTTGACCCACATCATTGTTATTTTATTCATTGGGAATGGGTGAAAAGGACTGGCCTGTCTGGCAGCTTCCATTTGTCAGTTTCTAGCTTCCATTCATCAAGTGCGGACACGCTCCGGGCACACGCCTCTATAGTAAACCAGGTAAAGCTTGAACCCAGTAATTATGTAATTCCTCCCTCCAAATTACCTTTGTAAATACAGTAATGGACGAGGGAAAATAAATTCAAGTGTCTGGTCAGGTCTACCAGGTCGCAGATGATAGAGAAGGGTTCTTGGTAGACAGGGATAGGAGTGTGTGCGACCCCTTCCTCTCTGTAGGGAGCGTGTCTGTCAGCAAAGAGAGATTATGCTATTACCATTCACGAGGGTATGATGTGTTGAACGTGTGCAAATATTTCCTATACTACTTCACCATTGAGAAAACCCTCCATTTCCCAGAGTTTGCGGAGTGGTGTGCTATAAATTATTCCTCGTCTCAGAGGATTATTGTCAGTCGGTCTGCGTTCAAAATACTATGTAGAGTCGATGCTGCGGTCATCTGAGAAAACCTTAGTCTACCTGAAAATTACCCAGATAGTCGTGAAGTAGTAAATGAGTCAATCCTGGTCAAATTGTATAAGAAGTGTGAAGCCGAAACCCGCTGTAAATTCTTGTCAAGCATTTTAAAGGATGGTTAGTCTTTAGATGGTATATTCATGCCCTACCCTGTACATATTTTCAAGAGTGAAGTTCAATTGGTCATTTCTTTAGTGTGTCAAGTACTAGGTTTGGATGAGGATTGTCGTGTAGGCGAGGTCATTCTCAGATTTTTGTTGAGAATAAGTTCCTCTATTTCTGAGTCCCAGTCAACCCCAGTTTTTAGTCTAGACGAATACCTGGCTGAAGCAATCCATCTTCATCTAAGCGAGTTCCCAAAAGTCTGGTTTTTTAGGTTCCAGACTTACTTGATTAATATGCTACTGTGTTCAAATATCTATGAGTTAAAGTTTCTGAGCACTCTGTGCTCTTGTGATTTACCTAAACAAATCAGTGTGTTCGAATTTGCAAATTCGATCATGTCTGAGATGTACAAAATGTTGTTTGATGAGGAATTGCCCCATGTCCTAGACGAAATGAGAAGCTTAATGCAGTCTTCACTAGAAGATCGGGTTGGAGATTGGTTTTTGTACAAAGATTATACTGTGTTGAGAATTTATGGGTTCACCGGTCAGCCTTATAGGCTACCCTCCTTTTTAACCCCGAGGATCTTCGCATTGGAATTCATGAGACAGAGATTGCTGTCTGAGGAGGAACATTTTTGTGCTTTCAAGAAGTCTTCGAACATAAAGTTTCTGTTTAAGGTTGGCACCTTCATTTTTAAAAGCAAGGGTGCCTTGGTTTTTATAGAAAAGTTGATGGAAAATATGGATTTCATAAAAGAGTCAAATGTGAACTACGACCCCCACCATGTGATCTCATTGAGAAAACAAGCCAACAAGAATAAACTATTTGAGCATCAAACTATTGAGGGGTTAGCTGAAATGGCTAATTTGCTACAGTTTACTGACGAGTCCAAGGCTGATGCAGAGACACATCCTGCACCTTGCACAACAATCCAAATCACAGAAGGTGTTTGTATTGTGGTTAAGAGGAGTTTGTCCGATGCCGAGAGTATGGAAGTGGATGAAGAGGCATCCCATAAAAAGGCAAAGATGCTCGAAGGAGGTGAGATTGTAGATGAAGAAGTGTCTAATTTTTTCCAAAAAGTTGCCTCAGTCCCCATGAAGACCGTGCAAGTCAATCAATTCTCTTTTAAAGATTTAGAAGGTGATGTAGACAGTCCAGAATCCAACCCCTTATTTAAGTTGAAAGAAGAGCTCAAAGCGAGCTACATGGAAAAGATGAAGCAGTCCCTAGAGGAAACAAGAAATCTGCTCTCGAGGGTGACAAACTTGTATAGCTCAAAAACATCTCTAGTTTCTGCTAGAGATGCTGAGAAAAATACTTTCAAAATGGCTATAGTAAATGACAAGAAGATGTCCGAAATGGAGATCCAGTTAGACAGAATCAACACTACGGAAAAGATTCAACTGCACAAACAAACCAGCAACATCATCTACTCCGACTTACTACAAGCCATGGTAAAGATAAATAAATTGCAGATATTGATAAACAAACTACAAGTTTAGTTGAAGCATGAGAAAGTTGAGAATAAATCAAATGTCATCCAGATCAGAAAACTGCAAATAGACATTGCTAGTTCTACCAGCACCCAGGCAGTTAAAAGCATGCTAGAGGAGAAGGATAATGCACTCCAGGTCCTGAAGAAGAAGCTGAAAATCCCAGGCGCTGAACATGTCCAGTCTTCTGAGTTGCTAGCCCTCCAGGAAGAGAAAGATAAAATCCATCAAGAGATGATGGAATACAAAGAAAGAGCTAGAGAGTTACAGGAGGAAAAGGACAGATGGGAGGCCGAAAGGGAGGAGCTGCTATCCCAAATCTCCGTGATGAAAAAGGACCAAAACGGCGAGAAGGAAATCATGGAGGAGCTAATGAGTCAAACCCCCACTTATGAGGATCTGCCCATTGTAAACATAGATAAGCCATTGGATAATTTTTCTGCGGACGATCTATTGGTACCCATGTCCCAGGTGAGTTTAAAGGATGAGGCAATCAAAGAGTTGAAAGCCGAGAATTAAAAAGTAAAGGCCGAATTAACCAAAATAAGTGAAAGCAAAAAATAGATCTTGCAGGATAGGAATCAATTACAGAAAAAGCTCGATGAGCTAAAAGAAAAATGCATTGGGAAAGGCCCTCTTCAAGGGGCGAAACATATCATTTGGGATACCCTGACTATAGAGATTACCAAGTTCCAGCACTACCTGAATTTTATTCATGATTTGAGATCAACAAAAACTGAAACTGGTAAATGAACACATGGCAAAAAGACCCCTCACTACAGCTCAGAACACATTAAATTTTCTGAATTCACTGACATACCAGAAGTTGCATGACATGGGCATAAAGGACAAAATATCAATAGTGCTGTGGGCGAAGAAGATCATCCACAAACACCATTTAATGAAGAATATCCAAGACAAGTTAGAAGAATTGCTTGTGCAGGTCAATAAGTTCAAACAAGAGTTTAAAGAGCTGTTCGAAGATGGATTTCCGTCCTTCTGGGACGAAAAAGGTCGGATGCTCCCACCGAAACATTGTCATCACCTACTTGTCCGGGCTCGCATGGACCACTCAAAATTTAATAACTTTGAGAAGAGCCTAACAGGACAAACCATTGTGGACATGTTGACGGAAGACTTTGAAATCCTGCAGAAGTTCGCAATCATCAGAGCCAGATCGCCCAAGAAATATTATGAAGCATTTATGGAGCTCGAGGTAGCAATTCGGGAGATGATGGAGTGTGACACCCCAAGTTCGGAGTAGTGGAAAGCTGTAAAGCGGTTTGGGAAAAAAAGTATATTCTTCCCCCCTAGGAGCAGGTGTCAGGTACTGAAGAGCTGATGGGGCAAAGACATGGAGATGATGGGGCAAAGACGTGGAGCTGTTGGGGCAAAGACGTGGAGCTGTTGGGGCAAAGACGTGGAACTATTGGGCGAAAGTTTGTTATCCAGTTGATTTGTACTTTGTGATCTGTTAGGAATGGAGTTGTAACAACTTCCTAGTGGTGTAGGAATTCAGTTACAAACTCTAATTTACGCCGATCATTCTGTTATTGATCTGCTGGGGGGCAGACTTATTGTTTTATCTATAAATTTGTATCTTTTTATGAGATGGGGGTTGTGTTGGTAGCCAGCAACAACCTCTTCATTTTATCAAGAAATGAAGAGAGATCAGCTCTCCATGTGATTTATCAATTCAAAATTATGAAAGAGCACCTTCAAAATCATTGATTCTGAAGGTACTCTCAATCAAAGGAAGGTGATTTAATGATTCTGGAGCTGAAAGAAACTTGCTCATTAACTTGGCCTTTAAACAACTGTCAGATAAGTTTCATAAATTTTTCATTAATTTATTTCATCAAGATAAATTTATGTGACTTTAAGGATTGATGCCAAGTAAAAATTAATAAAACACATTTTTAAGGGTATTATTAGTCCTAAGACTAAGAGTAACTTTCAAAAAATAATACCATATGTAATACCATACAATGAACTTTGTAAATATGAGCAAATGTCGTTCACATAGGGAAGTTTTACTTTGTTTCATCATTCAAATATCCTATATAACATTAGATATGTGTCGATAGGATGTTTGAAGGGCTTAAACCTTAGTCTTGTACATACATAGCATAAATATATGGCTTAGATATTAATCTAGTTATTCTATCAAAAGCATTGTTAATTTGGGAGTGCGATTTTATCACCCTACGTAACACGATGATTATTTGGATTAGCTGGCCATACAAGAAGCCATTTGTCAGATCGATAAACGGTTATCATTTGGATTAATGAGCTGGTATGAAAACATGGCCTTCACCCCTTGATAGAATCGACACTTGTATGCATATGGAAACGTCGTTTTGACAGTGTTAAATGCTGATGGTCATTTCAATTTTCGTTGTTGTACCTATTAATTACGAACCACTGTCAATAATCAATGGTCGAAATGATGATTCTATCAGTCACCGTATCTCTGGTTCACCAAGTTAAGTGGTTATCACTAACAGTCATGGTGAAACGTAGATAAACTGGCATAAATCATGGTATAGTGTGAAGTTGTAACATTTATCACTGCTTGAAATCCCGCTAAAATGGCAAGTTCAGAGATTAGATCTCTGATTAGATTTGAAGCATGTGAAGGTTATCCATCATGTCGTGTGTATGGATACCTATTCCCTCTATTTTCACTTCCCCATTCATTTCGAGTCGAAGCCCAGAAAGTGCTGGAGAAACCATGTCTCCTTTGAATCGTTTTGAGATTTCAGGGTTTGAACTTATTGAAGCTAACCAGGAAGTTGCCAAGAGATTCGAGAAAATGGGATGGGTAAATTTCTTTAGGTGTTTTGATGGTCACCATGTGGAAATTACTAAGATGTTCGCAATGAGTTTTGAAGATGACAGGGTGCAAATTGGCGGTTTCAAGTTTGTTATCAACGAAGATAAAATTGCTGAAGCTACGAAACCCCCACAGGTGGGAGAACGCTGGTTTAAGGGCACTATGGTCAACAAGAAGAAGTGCTTGGCTTTGTTAATGCCATTACCGGATAAAACAAAGCTGAGGATAGGTGTCCCTGTGAAATTTCTGAAGCCCGAATGGAGAGTTTACTATGAAATCTTAGTAAAGTACGTGACCTGTTGTGGACGCTATTCCCATTTGCACTTGTATCATTTACGGTTACTGTTAGCAGTAAAGGGTTGTAAACTTAATTTGCCCTTCTATATTTGGAAAAGCCTTAAGAAAATGTCACAGTCTGTTAGGAATTTAAATAACCCTGACAGTAGTCTTTGTCACCATGGGTTGATAAAAATATTATTGCAATTCCAATTATCTGCTAAAGGTGTGTCTTGGGATAAGTTTCTAGTTGATTGTCAATTGGGGCCGACACAGTACTGGCCTAATCCATCTCCATGAACTCGTAGAAGACGAAAGGTCACAAATCCTGAGGCTAATAGCTCAGAGGTTAAGGAACCAGAGGTCGTAAACATGCCCATAGATAATGAGATTAATGAAAACGATGATAGGGTTTCAGTTCCTTGCGATTCTAGGGAAATCTTGGATAAACCCGAACTTGGTAAGAATGATAGCAACCCTGCAAACCTAAAAGAAGGATTAGCCGAAGGTGAAATTGATAAAAATGATGAAGCAGATAAACCTGATGAATGCAATAAAGATTCTATGCATAAGTTAAATCATTTGGCTCAGGTTTGTTGTGACAAAGAAGGGTTGGGTTTTGAAAACTTATCGTTTTTGCGAAGAGTCACAAGGAGCATGCATAGTATTCATTCGATTCCAGGATATAGGGCTGATCAACAGACTTCCAAATCTATAGCTACTAAACCTACAGTTGTAAATATTGAGGATGATATTCCGTTGTCTGTCCCTAACACAACGAATGTAGGGAATTCTGCTACTGCGCAGGGAAGTGATGTCCAATCAGATGATGTCGAAGGCATCCAATCAAAAACAAATGCAAATGTCATAGAGTTCAAAGGAAAGCTCAAACAGTGTCTATCAAGTATAGCCTTATTGGAAGAAGAAAACAAAACTTTCAGAAAAGAATTGCTAGAATGGATTGATAGGTGGAAAAAGGTGAACATTAAGAAGAATCAATACAAAAAATCCAAGAAATCAATTTTAAGTACAAATCAGCTGCTACTGGAATGAAATTAAAAACAAAATATTAAAATTATCAGGTTGAAGGCTAAACTAGCCGAAGCTAGAAGAGTAGTTGCTCTTCATAATGAAAGTTAATGGTTTTCTCATCTCATATGTCGCAGCAGAACAGGTAATGGTCATTTCGATTTTGCATGCCTGTAAAATCAGAGATTTAACAGGCATGCATTTAAAATTTTAAGTTATTTCTGTTAGCTGTGTATTAAATTGATTTTAATAAGATTCTTTGATTGACTTCAATGCAGGAAGTTTTATCACCACTCTTTTTCCAGAAGTATACGATGTGATCATACAATGGCTTGGAGATGTGGCTGTTTGGTTGTGAGCTGGAGTTTTGTCAATGATCAAGAACTTTCTGGAATGCCTCGACTCAGGCCAGTCGATTTCTATTTTTAGTAGTAGGTGTAATTAGATGCCCTTTTTTGTTAAACAATCCCTATAATGTTGCATGCAACATTTATAGAGGAAAACTGAATCTTGATAGTATATAAGGGAAGAATTTTGATGAACTCGGGAGGGATAGAGTGTGAAAAGAAAATTTATTTTGAAATATATGTTGTTACTAGTACCATATCATACTTGGAGTTGAAGCTTTAATGTGAATGATACTGGACATCTGCAAACAAATACTGTGACTAGTATTTCGTTTTTTTTTGGATTTTATATATATATATATTTCAGTGTGTTGTTTTCTGCTTATATATTAACTCAGTATTGCTGTGACATACTGATGTTCAATCATCTATTTCACTTTATCAGTTCAAGTTAGTGTTTTTTGAATAAATATTTCATTATGGTTTTGTTTATTAGTGTGTTTACTATAAACATAAGTTTTAATGATATACTTTTCTGTTTATTTAAAATCTCATTTGTATGTTAACAGTGACTTTAAATAAGCATTATCTCAAATTCAAATGACTATCTTGATCATTAATTATTAATCAATTTTAGGAAGTTGAAATTAACTGTGTGTTTACAGGTTAGATTTCATTTCTATTATAGCAGAGTGGCTTTTGTTGTGATTTAAATATGTTTGTTTCGATCACACTCCAGTTTTTCTGTTATTGATTAATAATTAATATAGTCTTAAATTTGCTCTCAACTGAGATAGGGTTAAATAGGATAGATAGATTAATTAGTTTTAAATTTTATTTTTAAGTTTGATTTAGCACTGTTAAATCATTCTGCATACTTTACATAAGTTTTCATATTTAGAAAACTTCCCAAAAATCGAAGTCTTTCCTTAAGAAAGCAACCTTAGGATATTTTAGGTATTTAGGTAGGATAAATATTAGAATAGGTTAGATTTTGCTGGTTTTAAGTTCTCCTTAAGAGACAAACTAGCTGGTAGTAGGACCATAACCTGCGAGGTTTTGTTAATCCAAACATACCAGACGCTGCTTTAAGCTGATTGTGTGGACAAAACCTCCTTATCGGCCTAGATTCAGAAAATCAGGGCAACAGGTTGGAACCCATCGGAGGAAGTGATTTGTGGAGAACATATTAGTTTTGTTTAGAATACCAAAAATGAATGCATGAGAGTTTGGTCAGAGATTCATGTATCATTGATATTGCAGTCTGTATTTTCTTTCTTCATGTGATTATCTTTCCCTTGTGTAACACTCCATTCTGTTTCTTCTTCATATCTGGAACATAGTGTTTGATGATTAGAATTCATATCCTTATGCTCTATTCATCGTTTCAGGTATTATATGATTTTTTCTACTAAAATTGATATGGAATTCGTCTTAGACCTCTGTATTGATGGGCTGTTCCCTTGTCTTTTCTGTTTCACCTTGATAAATGGAATGACTGTAATGATGTGATTACCTTGCCTTTGATAAATCTTGTGTATACATATTTGTGATCTTTTATATGTATATGAATCCATTCCCAATGGATATGTGATTGCTTCAGCCAAACAAATAAATCTTTAAATATTGTTTATCATCTGGTCTTGTAAAGTTTGTATTGAGAGATCCCTCTCTGGAAGAGAATACCAATTTATTCCTAAAGTGGTTTTGCTATTACCTTGGGGTGTACCTTTTACAACCTGGGTACATTCTGAGTGCTAACAAACTGGTGCCGTTGCTGGGGATGAAAGTGCATATCTGCCCCGGGAGAACGACAAAGATTAAGAAAGATTCCTGTGGGCAAATAGGAATTTCAAAAAGAGAAGAAGGTTGTGTATTTGCCCTGGCGAATTCACTGTGAAATTGTTTCAGAATTCAAGAACGACATTCTAGCTTCAAGAAGACACACACGAGGTAACTCTGATACCGAAATTTTGAAAAGTTTTGAGAATCCAGAAAAGTTGTTTAAAAGAAAGAATAAAGAGAAGGTATATTTTCCTTTGTTCGACCCCTCATCATCACCAGATTCTCATACTGGTCCAGAAGGGGAAGTCAGTACTGCACATACCCTGTTGAGAGCTAGATCCGAATCCGGCCTCAAAGATACTGAGTTCAATCCTCGTAGGGAAGAATCCTCTCTGTTAGACTCCCTCTAGAAGGACTTGCAACAAACCTCTAAAGCCGAAACATCTGGATCCCAACATTCTCAAAGTACTTCAGTTCCTGTGAACCCACCCAGACCAATGGCCGCTAGGTTCACCCCCTTGCGTTTGCCTGCTATTTTACATGATCTTCCTCAAAATTATTCTCAAAGAATTTCTTTATTTGATGGGGAAGGAGATGTAACTGCAAAATAGCATGTTCCCAAGTTTGAAGAATTCATTGACTTGGAGGAAGTAGACTATCCTGATGTTAAAATGCGGTTATTTTCCCAAAGTTTGTCTTGGGAGGCAAAAAAATGGTTTAAGGACTTGCCTAATGGATCTATAGCAAATTTTCAGGCCTTTCAAAATGATTTTCTAGATAGGTGGGATGATAAACAGAACCCTCTGCAGCTTTTATCTCAGTACAATGGTCTCAAAAAAGGGGGGTTTTGAGTCTGTTCATGAATTTTCAAGTAGATTCATGAGGGCTTACAATTCCATTCCAGAAGATATAAAACCTTCCCCTACAGCTACTAAACTGCATTATGCTGGAGCTTTTGATAATGATTTTGCATTCTCCTTGCGGGAAAGGAAATCGACAACTCTTGCTGGCATGTTTACTGATGCCCTAGAAGTGAAAGCTAACATGATGGCTAGTGGAAAGATCAAGCACAGAGATATGGATAGGAGGAGAAAAGAAGAAAATGTACCTTCTACTTCATCTTCTTCTGCAGATGTTAAATTTGAGATGATATTGAAGACTATGGAGAAGCTGATGGATAAGTTAACCATGGATGCTAGGCCTTTCAATAGAGAGCAAGGGGATCCCCAGATCAAGAATCCAAATTTTAGAAGATCGAATCCCCCTGTTCCCCCCCCAAAATAGACAGAGAGACCAGAGAAATCCAAGAAACCAAGAAGAACTACCCATCTGCCCACCTTTCCCTGAAAATTATGTTGGTGATGAAGAAGATCCCCCTGAAAATGAGATTCATCTGTTTGGAGAGCAGGATTCAGAAATATATCTTACTGAAGAAGAACATAATATGTTTGTGCGGGAAGATGCAAATGAAGAATTTGAAAATGAGCTATATCAAAAGGGATATCTGCATGCAATGAATGATGTGCAAAGGAAAATCAGACTGAGGAATAGGGATATCCCCATAAATAAAGGGAAGGCAAACCCAAATCAGCCTTCCTCTAGTTCTTTGAATGGAGAAAAAGGAAAGGAATTACCAAAGGAACCTCCTGTGAATAAGGAAGTTGAAAATGATGTACAAAGGGATAAAATAATAAAGAAGGCGACCCCGATTGAGGTGGAAAAGATTGGTGCTGGTTTTAATCTACAAAATGAGCTTTCAAAACTAAAGATCTCTGTTCCATTTAATGAGTTATTGAGAAACACTGAATACGAAGATACTATCACAAAAATGGTCAAAAACCAAGGAGAATGGCAGTCTGACATTTTAGAATTAAATGATGATAACCCTTCTATTTCATTTGGACCAAGAGCTGAAAATTCAGAAGGTGAAGAGGTTCCTCCTTTCTATTTAAGTCTAAATGTACATGACAAAGTGGTCCATAATGCTATGTTGGATTCTGGGGCATCACACAATCTAATGCCCAAAGGGGTGGTCGAAAGTTTGGGATTGGAAGTAACAAGACCCTATAAAGACCTGTACTCTTTTGATTCCAAAAGGGTAAAATGCCTTGGGTTAATTAAAGACATGGTAGTAACCCTGAGAAAACTGCCTTCTAAAACTATAGTCATGGATGTGGTAGTGGCAGATATCCCACCCAAATTTGGGGTATTTCTGTCAAGATGTTGGACTTCCAAGCTAAAAGGTAGTTTACAGATGGATATGTCATATGCTTTATTCTAGTTCTAGATGGGAACAGAATATTGTATAGTGAAAAAAGAACTCCATATGTAGTAAGCAGTCAAGATAAACCTGAAGTTCATCACATATATGCTGTTGACACTGATTTGGGGTCTTCTATTTTCTTTAATGATACTGTTCCACATGATGTAGAAAATACCTTGCAGGAGAGGCCTGAAGGAAATGATGCAAAAGAAGTTTTGGAACAGAATGCTCTGGAAGCAAAACATAAAAAAGAAGGCCAATGGATTATGTACTTTGATGGATCTGTTGCAAAGGTTGGTGCTGGAGCGGGTGTATACATTATTTCTCCTATTCATGATTTCAAAGCTCTATCATACAAATTGCTATTTGAATGCACAAATAATGTAGCAGAGTATGAGGCTTTGTTATTAGGATTGCATGCTTTGAAAGATTTGGGAGCTCAGAGAGTCAGGATCTTGGGAGATTTTGAGTTGGTGATAAACCAGGTAAATGAGAGCTATCAAACCAGGAATCCTTGGATGAGGGCTTCCAGAAATGAAGTATGAGATATGCTTGGTAATTTCTTCACTGAGCATACAATTCAAGTTGTTCCCAGAGCTGAAAATTTGGTGGCCTATTCTTTGGCTGTATCTGCTGGAAATTTGAAACCCCAATGGCTAGTCAAAAGGAGTACCAAGTGGAGATTCTGAACAGACTTTCTATTCCTGACAATTCCAAATACTGGAAGGTGTTTGAAGATGATATGCAAATCTGAAGGTTTTTAGAATTATCAGGAGAGTTCGTGAATACTCATTTTGACAATGAGAATGATAATGATGGGACCCTTGGAGATGACGAAGAAATTGAAACAGAAGAAGAAGATACTAAGAAGTTAAGGAAAACCTTGGGAGGTAAAGATATCATCCAGCTGAAAAATAATTTCATACCAAGGGGCCTGATCCCTTTAGAAAAGTTTTTTGATCAAAATGATGTTGCCAAGAACCCCAAGGTGAAACCTGTTGGCGATGCGGTTGAAGATAAAAATATTGGCACTAAAGAAAAGCCTAGAATCATAAAGTTATCCCAGAAGTTGCCTGAAAGAGAGAAAAAAGAGTATGTAAAGTTGATGAAAAAGTATACAGATGTTTTTGCTTGGAGCTATGAAGACCTTAAAGAATATGATACATCTATCATACAGCACACCATTCCTATAAAGCCTGGGGAGAAACCTTTTAAACAGAAACTCAGGAGGATCAATCCTAAACTGCTCCCTGTCATTGAGAAGGAAATAAAGAAGTTATTTGATGCCAAGATCATTGTAACAATCATATTTTCTAAATGGGTCGCAAATTTGGTTCCTGTCAGAAAGAAGAGTGGAGAGGTAAGACTCTGCATAGATTTCCGCAATTTGAATAAGGTCTCCATGAAAGACAACTATCCCCTACCCAAGATGGATCATATACTGTAGCAAGTGGTGGGAGCTGAAAGGATTTCGATGCTGGATGGATTTTCCGGGTATAATCAGATCAAAGTGTTACCAGAAGATCAGGAGAAAACTACCTTTACTACACCATGGGGCACTTTCATGTATGCGAAGATGCCTTTCGGTTTGATGAACGCAGGAGCTACTTTCCAGCGAGATATGGACATTTCCTTTGTAGGAGAAATTGGAAATTTTGTAGTGGTCTACATGGATGATATTACAGTCTACTTGAAGTCCAACAGAGAACATCTGGATCATCTGGAGAAGGTTTTCATGAAGTGTAGGAAATATGGTATATCTCCGAATCCAAAGAAATCTAATTTTGCATTAGAAGAAGGAAAGCTGCTAGGCCATATAATATCCAAAGTTGGCATAAAAATTGATCCTGAAAGAGTAAGTGCAATCCTGAAGGTGGAAGAACCCAGAAGCAAAAAGGAGATACAGTCATTCATGGGGCAGGTGAATTTCTTGAGGAGATTTGTACCAAGCTTTGCTAAGATTTTGATGAATATTACAAATATGTTGAAAAAGGGTCATGAAATAAAGTGGAGTGCAGAAGCTAAGGAGTCATTTTGGGGAATCAAGAAAGCAATTTCAGAAGCCCTTGTTTTGGTAAGTCCAAATTTTGGCAAAGAATTTTCAGTATTCTCATATGCTTCAGAACATACTATAGCAGCAGTATTATTGTAGAAAAATGATGAAAACCAAGAACAGCCTATAGCTTTTTTCAGTAAAATGCCACGGGATGGAGAATTGAAATATGACATCATGGAAAAGCAGGCCTATGCTTTAGTTAAAGCATTAAAAGATTTCAGAGTGTATGTTCTACATTCACATGTAATTGCATATGTTCCAACCACTGTTGTGAAAGCAATTTTAACTCAACCAGATCCAGAAGGCAGGAGAGCGAAATGGATAGCTACCTTATTGGAATATGACCTAGAAATAAAACCCACAAAGCTGATCAAAGGGCAAGGATTAGCTAAAATTATGACGAACTCAAATTGTGAATCCTTGCAAATAAATTTTTTGTCTCACCAATCTGATTAGTTGGGCACAGAGGTGGAAGTGATGGTTGATTTTGTGACTTCTCCATGGTATGCTGATATTGTATATGTCCTTCAAAATTTGCAAGCACCAGAGGGATTAAGTAAATCAAGAGCGAGATCTGTGAAGTTGAAATCTGCTAAATTTTGTATCATAAATAAATATCTTTATTGGAAATATCCTGGAGCGGTTCTGCTAAATTGTCTTTTGGAAGATGAGGCTCAGCAAATTGCAAGAGAATTTCACAAGGGAGACTACGGAGGACATCATTCTTGGAAGGTGAATGCAAACAAAATCTTGAGAGATGGTTATTATTGGCCTACATTATTCTCAGATGTATATAAAGAAACCAGCAAATGTCATCAATGCCAAATTTTTGATGGTAAGAGAAAAGTATTTCCTCTCCCTTTGAATCCAATAACAGTAGAAGCTCGTTTCCAGCAATGGGGATTGGATTTTATTGGTGAAATAAACCCTAACTCATCAGGTCAGCACAAGTGGATTTTGACAGCTACAGACTATTTTACTAAATGGATAGAAGCAATTCCTACCAGGAGGGCAAATGAAAATGTGATCATGGATTTTCTTGAAGAGAATATATTGGCTCGATTCGGGTGTCCAAAAAGGATAGTAACAGACAATGCAGCTGCTTTCAAATCCAGAAAAATGATAAATTTTTGTCATAAGTATCACATAAGTCTCAATCATTTGACAGCCTATTATCCTGAAGGGAATGGGTTGGCTGAATCTTCAAACAAGAGTCTAGTGAGGATCATCAAAAAGCTGTTGGAGGACAATAAGAGATCCTCGCACACCAAACTAAAATATGCTCTATGCGCTGACAGGATTAGCACTAAAAGAGCAATCGGCATGTCTCCTTTCCAACTGGTATATGGAGCCGAAGTGATTTTTCTGGCATCATTATGGGTTCCAGTTATGAGATATTTCCAAGAACAGTAAGAGGAACCAAACCACATACAAAGAGAGAAAAATCAGATCATTGAGCTAGAAGAGCGGAGGTATAAGGCTTATGACAAAGTGCAATCGCATCAAGAGAAAATGAAGAGTACTTTTGACAGGAGGGTCAAAGAAGAGCAGTTTCAGATGGGTGACCTGGTTTTAAAGTGGGATGCTCCAAATGAAGATAAACATGGAAAATTTGATCCTATGTGGGTAGGGCCTTATGTTATCGCTGGGTATAGAGGGCAAAATGCATTTTTGCTGGAGTACACAAACGGGGTTCCCCTTGAGAGCAACCCTGTAAATGGGAGATATCTGAAGCATTACCTATCCTAGGGAAGGAAGGTAAAATTTGTATTAGAGACTGTACATATTTTTCTTTACAAGTCAATATGAGTGGTAAGCCAAGGGTATTTGGAGCTCGCTGTGAAAGCTCCAAGAGTCAGGAGGCATATCATTCTTCTTCTCAAAAATACATAAAAAAGATATATTTACAAAACACAAAAAATGGGTTTTTTGGGAGTTATTATGCAAAAAAAAAAATAAATCAAAAAATAGGCACCTGGTCTACGAAGTTCTTTGATACCTTGCAGGGAGGATATCATCCCCGGATGGAGCCAGCTGTTAACACCTTATTTAACCAGGGAGAAATAAGACCATGGTGGAAACAAGATAATGTTGTTTAGTTACTTTGGTTGAAAGATATAGTGTATGAGTGGGGTGATAGTTGAAAGATCGATTGATTTGCCGAAGATCCTAAGTAACGATGGAAGAAGGGAGAAAATCAATGGCTGGTATCCCCTCTACTCTGCAAAACATGCGAGGAAGATAAGAAAGGTTCGGGCTTTTAATCGGTTGCACAGATCAAAGGTTATAAAGTTGTCCTGGGCAGATCCACGGTTCACATCAAATCCGCCTTATGAAAGCACGAGTTGGTTAAGGAAATGGAGTCTGGCAGAATTGTGTATACTCCTCTCGATCCGACAGTGGAGGGGCGAAATCAGATCAGATCAATGGTTGAGATTAATTCCAGAACCAGAACATGCACGATCGATAAATCTGAAGCGCTCAGCAGAATTTGTTATTTGGTGATCGATCTGATGGCTGATGAATGCCGGACGATCACATCAACGGCTGAAAAAGATTTCGGAGGACGAACATGCGCGGTGGATAATCCCAAAATTCCCGATAGAATCAGGTACATGCCGTGCAATCCAACGGCGGAGAATTAAAGTGAATTAAATCAACGGTCGAAAATAATTCCGGAGCCCAAACTTGCACGTCGGATAAAGGGGAAGGAGCCCAGCGGAATTTGATAGGTGGCAAGTGATCCAACGGTTCGCCAATAAAGGTATATCAGATCGAGGGTTGTGGATGATTCCGGAGATTAAAGCTGCACGATGGTTAAAGTCAGAAAGTGCTGTCACATACCCCAATTATATAAAATTATGTAATTTGTTTCATTATATTTCTGAGACATTATGTTAAACTTAATCCTAAGTAGGGATTGATGACTCAGCAGAGTCGACAGTTATGGGATTATTAATAAATAAATTATGGAGACAACAGCATGGGAGAGCTGTTAAAAGAGGTTACTGGTCAAACTGGTGGATGGAACTAGGTGGAAAGGCAAAAGGACAAGTGGCAGCATCCTCAAACACTTCCTAAGTTGCAGGTGGCAACTTCCCTATATTTGGGGTCATGATTGCCCAAGAAAGTGGAATATGAGCAGGTGGCTCATTAAATGACAGTTAACCCAACTAAGACCTAGGAAATCTTTAAAAGTACTCAATGAAGAGAGCTGAGGGCTGCTCAGATTTTATTCCAGAGAGAATTCATTCAGGTGAATGTTATTCAGGAATTTCATTGAGGAAAGAGGGAAAACAGTAAGGAAGTGTTTTTGAGTGGATTGCTGCAGTAACTTGATTCTTATTTACAGCTATTTGGGCTGAGAGAACTGACTGATAGTTCTGAGTTAATACTGAGTTGAAGACTGGTATTTGATTTGCTACACCTAGTTCCAGCCAGGGAGACCAGAGCAAGCTCGAGGGTCCTGAGAAGTCATTGTCTGAGCGCTCTCCAGGAATTGGTAGGGAGGAACGACCTCCCATTGCTCTTGTTGTCCACAGTTTAAACAGGTTCTGTCGTTTATTTCTTCATGTTTTCTGAGTATGAATTGGATGAATGTTATGTTTATTTATATGTCTGAGTAATTAGTTAGTTTTAGTAAAGTTAGTAGCTCAAAATATCAGTAGTTGAACCTGTTAGTATTCACTGTGTTTTTCCACATCTGGTATCACCAGACCGTACTCTAGCATAGTATCTCAGTGTTGAGAAGTAGTATTCTTTTGAATTGAGTTTCCTAATCTACTTGCAGTTCATACAAGTGTTTTTATAAATTCATGAGTTATCTTTCTACAGTCTTAAAACTATTCTAGTACTGTAACTTTGTTTTCTGGAAGTACTAACTGAAAAAAAAATGAAAAGATAGATTAAGTATTTTTGCAGTATAAGTTATAATTGTTTTCTGCTATTTTTTTAAAATAAACACATTACCGACAGAAGGACATAAGTATTTATCTATTACTTATCTAATTGATGTTACATTTAAAATATATTAGTATTAGTCTGCATTATAGCAGAGAATGCAATTATCCAGATTACTGTTTACTCATTTATTCAGCTAGGTTAAGTATATTTTCATAATTGTTGTTCTATTTTAAATCCAGTAAATAAATGCTATTTTATATACAAGTATTTATATAGATACGTATATTAAATTTATACTATATTATTAGATAAGTACTATAAAAAAATATTCAAACTTTGTAAGCAAATAATGAACCCAAACCAAATAATGGGTATATAATGTTAAACAATAATCATAGAAATATCAAGGAGCAGTATTGTGTTATAGTATCTACGATGTAGCATGATGTTATACAAGTAGTATAATAATATACAATTAGAAACTTAGTTATTAATACATAGAATGTAAATAAATAAAATATATATGAACTAGTCTTTTAATATGTTTTATAAAGTAAATAAACGTTATTAAAGGACGTTAGTATTAATTAAAAGATTACAATAGAATAGCATTATAATAATGATTATTAAAATATAAAAAAACAATAATTTCACAAATTGCAGAACAGGATTAAAACCCTAAATCTATAATCAGTGCGAGTAAGTAATAAATAAATAAAAATGGACATTTATTCACTACACCCGCATTATACAAACAAAATTATAAGCCTGAAGGCTACCTATATATTGTACAGATCTAAAACAAGTAATAATGCTTTAAATAAATCAAGGGTATATTTGTACCAAAAGAAAAGATATGAGTACAGGACGCTTGATAATCGAGCTTAAGCATATAAAACCAAGCAGTAACCTAACGAGACACTGTCTCTTCATCTTAATTTTTTTTATTTAATAAGAAGAACTAGTAATATTCTTATTATGGTTGGGTTATTAAATAAAACACAGTAAGCATGCTTTTACTTTTAAATCTCTCCATTACTGCATTAACGATTTGCAAGAAAGGAAAACCGTTTCAAAATATCACAGAACTGAGGGTAAAAACCCTGCATTCGACAAATAATCATAAGAACAAATGAACTCTGTTTCATTTAATAACCCATAACCATAAACAAAATATACATGCAGGTTTATAACATGTAAAACTCATTAACACAGTAGTAACGCGAAGGCTTACAGCCTGAAAATTATTTACAAACCCTACAGTTTTTTTTTAAATCAAAACTTTACATTCACGGCCGCAGCCGAAGGGCTCTCTTAAGAGCTAGGGTTTAACCCGTAGAGCTAAAAACTGTAAAACAAATAAACCATAATGCATGGAGGACAACTAGGGCTGTTCGACCACCCAGCACAACCTCTTAAGGTTTCAAACAAAGATGATGAGCCGTGGAAGGACCAAGGCTTACCGTGGCCTGCGCTGTTGAAACCTTGGTGCTCCTTTTGTTTGCAGCAGATAGTGTAGCAGGTAGACATCTGCATTAACATTTTAGAGCTGGCTGTCAGTCATGTTTGTAATAATGCAAGAAGTGTAATAACTTTTAAACATTCGACATCTTAAGAAACAGTTCTTACCTGGATACGTAGCTTTGGGTATTCTTCAAATTAATGTCGTGGCCAGTTGTTCAGATAACCTTCCAAATCGATGGTGAAGGACTGGCTTAAATTCTTTTAACCATTTAAATGCACAGGAAACCTCCAACGAATCAACAAAGAAATGCAAACCCTACAGCAGCAACACTCCCTCTCTATCTTTTAACTTACTGCCTGAAAATAGCACCGGCCATGATAATATGAAGGGATAATCACTCTCACAGTATTAAGAGGAGCAAGACTGCCATAGAACCGAGCAACCAAACAGTGGTGAATCTACAAAGGGTAAGCAACAAGTAAATGTACAAGCTAACAACCCTCACTTGCAATGGCAGAGCTCGTGAGGAGCTGAAGCACCAGGAGGTGCAATGGAGGTCAACACAACAGCAGTGTGTTCCGAAGAAATTGCAGAGCAGCCAAAGGGCTCGAGGGAGAAAAGGAATGAAGAGTTAGGGTTCAGACAACAACTTATAGCGCCAAAGAATGGCTGAGATACATCCATGTAATGCTTTTAATAATTGCCATAATATGGTTACCACTCCAAAGTCCACGACCGATGATTGTAATCAACTAAAATCATCGCTGGAATGTTCATTTGGAAGTTTTACACCTTGGTATATACCTGCACCATGTTGCCACAACGCATCATTAGTATAAAAGTTTATGCGTATTCCATGCTACGTAATATTGTACTTTAGTCCAATGTTTACAATCATATTGTTTATATGGTATATATCCCATAGCATTGTGCACTCAAGCCTAGAGGTTTGTTATGTGTTAAAGAGTCATAGGATAATAGTTTATGATATTTGTTTAGTTGTCATAGTTTACAATCACGATGCCAACTATTTTGGATTTCCAAAAGAAGATAATAACCTATCTACTCCTTGATGTATGTAAATATATACAATTAAATGGTGTTTCTATTAGGTTATGCATCTTTCGATTTGGTTGTCCTAATTAATAAATTAAATGTTTATGGATAGAGATAACTCATCCTTGCAATAGTCATAGACATTCTTTAGGGTGACAACTAGATTATGTCTTTCCCAAACTCAGAGTTTTACAAGAGACTCCATAAGTAAGGTAGATTAGAACTAGATTACTCTTTCTATCTTCTTTATGGTTAACCTAGTCTTGATACATCGTAAAAGAATTAAAGATAATGAGTTTAGGATTAAATTTTTTTACAGTTTTGGATTTCCAAACCAATGATACTTCTGGAATGAGTTTATCCTTCTAAAGATTTGTAGACTTTCAAACTATAAGTGGAATACTTGTTTTAGATCATAGATCTCAAATGCTTCAATAAGACTTTTTAAGGATTGATTTTTAATATTAGACCTCATTAGTTGAAAAACTGAACAGTATGCAAGCTAAGCATAGAATGTTATTATTAACACTTTGAATAAAAGAAATAAAACCTGTGAAGTTGTGATCTTTTTACCATGATAAGTTGTTAGGTAACGAATAATAAATGAGTTCTTATACTTATCTTTAGGATGAACATTTAAGGTTTTTGTACTTGTAATTCTACTAAACCTCATGACCCTGTAGGGTTTAGTCTTCTACTATTTGTATGTGAAAAATGCATTTCTTTTAATGTTAAGTCCCAAAGGAAAATATAGCAAAAATAACAAGATATTACCTTGAGAAGTAGGATATTTTCTGTCTAGCATGTATAAACTTTTAATAAACAAATTGTATGCAGAAATATGAACTATAACTTCAAAGACTTGCTAGCATTGAACCATACTTCTTACCTGTAAATTTGTAATAGAAGAAAATATCTGCGTTAGCTCGAAAGCTAAGTAAGCCCAGCCCTTACGACGAACCACCTTATGTCGCAAACAGAAAATTAATCAGTAGCTTAAAAGAAAAATGCTTTTCAAAATACAGAGTATTTAAATAACTATTCAGTTACATTTTAAACAGCATAAACTAATCAACCAGTTAACAATTGCTTTTAATGTGATTTTATGTTATTTTAAAAGTTTAAAATTTTTCGAAATTTTGGGGTTTTGACATGTGGTATCAGAGCCAAGTTCAAACACTAGGCCTTGATGTGGCTGAATTACTTTCCGCATAACAGTAAAAATAATATACTAATCTGTACTTTGTTTTATGTGAAAAGTAGAAAATTATTTTTTTTCTGAATCTAATAGGAAGGTATGGAGAACTTAAGAGATTATGCTGAAGAGAACTCTCCAAACACTGAGACTAGACAGATGTCCAGAGAACCTATGATTGAGGAGATAACTGTTCACTCCTCAGAATTGATGCAGACCATAAAAGGGTTAAAGACTGAATTAGAATTAGTTAAGAAGGATAATGAATGAATTCTAAAAACTCAAGAAGAGTTAAATCAAATTCTGAAAGATAAATTTCAGACTGAAGGGAAAAATAGAAGGTCTGAATCTGAAGAAGCTAGTCATCAAAAAGGGTCCAAAAAGATAAAACTAGCTAAATCTGATAGCAGTTCCTCATCTGAAGGCCTTAAGGAACAACAAAGATATTATTCTACCAGTGATAGTAGCGAAGTAGAGGTGTATAAGAGAAAGAAAAAGTATAGACCTTATGAAGAGATTTCTGGGGAGTTCAAGAAAATAAAACCCCCAACTTTCAATGGAGAAACGGAAAAAGGAGAAGAGGCAGAATCCTGGTTATCCAGGATGAGAAAATACTTTCAGATTTATAATTATTCAAACCAGCTGAAGGCGAGAATGGCCATATATAACCTTTCAGGGAAGGCATATATATGGTGGCAAGATTTGAAGAGGGTTAAAGGGATCAAAGAAAAAGAGGTCAATTGGAGTACTTTCAAAAGGTACTTCAAGAAGAAGTTCCTGTCTGAACAGTACTATGAAGAAAGGGCCAAGGAGTTTTATGAGTTAAAGCTTGGGTCCATGACTATGAAAGACTTAAACAACAAGTTTTTAAGTTTGTTAAGGTATGTGCCGTATTTAGTTGATGAGAAACCAAAGGTATAGCGGTTTCTCAGCTGCCTGCCATACCATATAAAAGACAGAATCGAATATGATAACCCCAAAACTCTGGAAGAAGCCATGCGAAAAGCCAATTTCTTTTTTGAACAGAACAAAAAGAAGGAAGGAATAGCCAATTGGAAGGCTAAAAAGAATGGTAATCAGTCTGAATTCAAGAAAAAGGAGTATGTACCCCAGAAAAATTTCAAAAACAACAAGAACAGAAACCATTCTAATGGTAAGAATTTTCAGGGAAGCAAAAATGGTGCTTCAAATAATTCCCATAACTTCAAGGGCAGGAAGGAAGTTTCTAACAATCATGGAAACTTCACTAAGAACTTCGAAAGAAAAGAACCTGTCAAGTGTTGGGAGTGCAATGGCCCACATTATGATTCAGTTTTCCCAAACCGAAAGAAGCCAAACAACAATATTCATACAATACAAGACGAAATGACTGTTGGAGATTTTGCAAGGAACGTGCCCCGAATCAATGCAGCGTTGGAGAATCGCCAAGCTGAGTACCAAACTTCCATGGTGGAAGTAGAAGGTATGGTTAACAAAACTCCTATAACTATTTTGATAGATCCAGGTGCTAGCCTAAGTTATATTTCACCGTAGACAGTAGAAAAGTGTCATCTGAAAGTTGAAAAGTTTGATAACTCTTGGCTAGTTCAACTAGCCATAGGAGCAAAAAGGAAGGTAAATTGTTATGTTAAAGAATGTGTTTTAGATATGAATGATTTTCAAACTACTGTTAAATTAAATGTTTTGCCACTTGGTTCGTATGACATACTTATAGGAATGGACTGGTTAGAAAAACACAGGGTGGTTTTAAATTGTTTTGATAAAATGTTTACATGTGTAAATAATAATGAACCGCCTGTAATAGTTAAAGGTATTCCTAGGAAGACTGTAGTTAGGCAAATTTCTGCCTTACAGCTCAAGAGAGCAGTCAGGAAAGGATGCAAGGCCTATGCTGTAATCATTACAGATGAGGCAAATAATGTTGAAAAAGATAAAATAAAAATAGATAATATTCCTGTGTTAAATGAATTTATTGATCTTTTTCCAGAGGAAATTCCAGGATTACCTCCTAGGAGGGAACTGGATTTCACAATAGAGCTGGTACCAGGTGCTGTACCTAGCTCGAAGGCTCCGTACCGTATGAATATTCTGGAACTTAACGAATTAAAATCACAGTTAAAGGAATGAATCGATAAGAAATATATTAGTCCTAGTGTGTCCCCTTGGGGAGCACCAGTAATATTTGTTAAAAATAAAGACAGAACTATGCGACTCTGCATAGATTACCGTCAGCTCAATAAAATGACAATTAAAAACAGATATCTGTTGCCCCGCATAGATGATCTGTTTGATTAGCTGCACGGAGCTACGGTGTTCTCTAAGATAGACCTAAGATCAAGCTATCACTAGGTGAGAATAAAAGAAGAAGACATATTCAAGACAGCTTTCAGAACTAGGTATGGACATTGCGAATTTGTTGTAATGCCATTTGGGCTTACTAATGCCCCAGCCGTCTTTATGTGTCTAATGAATAACATAATGCATAAATACTTAGACAAGTTTGTGGTTGTATTCATCGATGACATCTTGATCTATTCTAAAAATGAAGAGGAACATAAAGAACATTTGCGGATAGTTTTACAAGAACTGCGAGAGCAACAGATCTTCGCGAAGTTCAGTAAGTGTGATTTCTTCAAGGATGAAATCTAGTACTTAGGTCACGTGGTGACTAGTGAAGGGATTTCAGTTGATCCTGAAAATATCAGAGCAATTGAAGATTGGCCAGTACTAAAAGACGTAACAGATGTTAGGTATTTCATCGGAATCACCGGTTATTACCGAAGATTCATAGAAGGCTTTTCAAAAATAGCCAACCCAATCACTTCTTTGCAAAAGAAAGGAAAGAAGTTCGATTGGAACGTAAAGTTCAAAGAAAGCTTTAAGAAACTAAAAAGTTTATTAACAACTGCGCCAATTCTAAGAATAGCGGATCCCAATAAAGATTTTGTGGTTTGCACCGATGCTTGTAATGACGGTTTAGGCAGAGTGCTGACTCAGGATGGGCATGTTATTGCCTATGAGTCCAAGAAGCTAAAGATTCATGAAAAGAATTATGCCACTTATGATTTAGAGCTAGCTGCTGTTATTCATGCCTTGAAAATGTGGCGACACCACTTAATAGGCAGAAAGTTTACTTTAATGACTGATAATAAGGGTTTGAAATACCTTTTAGATCAGCCTAACTTAGATGCAAGGCAAGCCAGATGGCTAGCCTTCCTAAGTGAATATGATTTCGAAATTCAACATATAAAAGGAAAATAAAACAAAGTAGCTGATGCTTTGAGCAGAAATGCAAAATTAATTTTTTCAACAGCAATCAGTACTTATAATTCTGATTTAAATGAACAGCTAGCTGAAGGGATAAAATTGCATGAAATTTATCAAAAATTACAAGCTACAGCTAAGGAAGAACCCATAGAAAGTTTAATTAAGGGTTATAGTTTAAATGACGATGGATTTTTATTGTTTAAGGACAGATTGTATGTGCCAAATGTGTCTAAAGTTAAATTACTGATTCTGGATGAAATGCATAAAACCCCTTATTCAGGGCATCCAGGTTATCAGAAAACTGTCACCATATTGAGAAAAGATTATTTTCGGCCTAACATGAAATCTGAAGTAGCTGAGTATATAGGTAGATGTTTAGACTCTCAACAAGTAAAGACAGAACATCAACATCCAGCTGGGTTGTTGCAACCCTTGCCTATTCCTAGCTGGAAGTGGGAAATAATTAACTTAGATTTCATTAATGGATTACCCAGAAATCAAAATCAGAATGATTCAATTATGGTAGTAGTGGATAAATTAAGTAAAGCAGCACATTTTATTCCTGTTAAAACCACTTACAAGGCTGCAAATATAGTAGACATTTTCTTAAAACGGATTTTTCGGCTACATGGTCTACCAAAAGTTATTATTTCAGACAGTAAGCCTAAATTCATAGGGAATTTTTGGAAATCCTTGTTTAAGGGATTAAACACCACACTGAATTTCAGCACTTCTTTCCATCCTCAGACGGACGGACAGACTGAAAGAATTAATCAAGTGTTGGAAGATCTGTTAAGAATGTATGTTAAGGATCAGCCAAGTAAGTGGGAGGATTATTTGCATTTAGCAGAGTTTGCATACAATAACAATTATCAATCACCAGCTAAGTTCAGCCCTTTTGAAATTCTGTATGGGCATAAATCTAACACTCCTATCTCCTGGAATAATCCAGTAGATAGATTAGTGTTGGGGCCCGAACTATTAAAAGAAATGGAACAGATTGTAAAACAAGTGCAGGAGAACTTGAAGGTTGCCCAAGATTGGGAAAAGAGCCAAGCAGATCTGAAAAGAACTCCTAAAGAGTTCCAGGTAGGTGAGCATGTGTTCATAAAGGTAAGAACAAAGAAGAGCTCCCTAATATTGCGGATTTGTGCAAAATTAGCGCCACGTTACTGTGGTCCATTTGAAATTTTATCTAGAGTTGGTCAAGTAGCATATCAGCTAGCGTTACCACCTAATTTAAAAGTACACAATGTTTTTCACATTTCTGTTCTGAAAAAGTATGTTCATGATGCTACTCATGTAATTGATTGGAACGTTGTACAGGTAGAACCAGAAGGGGAAGTTCTGGTGGAACCAGATTGTATCCTTGGGAGGAGGGAGATTACTCTGCAGAACCGAACAATTGGACAGCTGAAGGTGCAATGGAAGCATCTTAGTCCTGAAGAAGCTACTTGGGAACCAGAAAGTAAGATGCGGGAAGCATACCCGAATCTGTTCCAGGAGGTTCCTGAGGAAGAAGAATAAGTAACATTGAGGACGATGTTACATTTTAAGGGGGTGTGTATGTCACATACCCCAATTTTATAAAATTATGTAATTTGTTTTATTATATTTCTGAGACATTATGTTAAACTTAATCCTAAGTAGGGATTGATGACTCAATAGAGTCAATAGTTATGGAGTGTAATTCAGAATATTTGATTATTAATAAATAAATTATGGAGACAACAGCATGGGAGAGCTGTTAAAAGAGGTTACTGGTCAAACTGGTGGACGGAACTAGGTGGAAAGGAAAAAGGAAAAGTGGCAGCATCCTCAAACACTTCCTAAGTTGCAGGTGGAAGCTTCCCTATATTTGGGGTCATGATTCTCCAAGAAAGTGGAATATGAGCAGGTGGCTCATTAAATGACAGTTAACCCAACTAAGACCTAGGCAATCTTTAAAAGTACTCAATGAAGAGAGTTGAGGGCCGCTCAGATTTTATTCCAGAGAGAATTCATTCAGGTGAATGTTATTCAGGAATTTCATTGAGGAAAGAGGGAAAACAGTAAGGAAGTGTTTTTGAGTGGATTGCTGCAGTAACTTGATTCTTATTTACAGCTATTTGGGCTGAGAGAACTGACTGATAGTTCTAAGTTAATACTGAGTTGAAGACTGGTATTTGATTTGCTACACCTAGTTCCAGCCAGGGAGACCAGAGCAAGCTCGAGGGTCCTGAGAAGTCACTATCTGAGCGCTCTCCAGGAATTGGTAGGGAGGAACGGCCTCCCATTGTTGTTGTTGTCCACAGTTTAAACAGGTTCTGTCATTTATTTCTTCATGTTTTTTGAGTATGAATTGGATGAATGTTATGTTTATTTATATGTCTGAGTAATTATTTAGTTTTAGTAAAGTTAGTAGCTAAAAATATCAGTAGTTAAACCTGTTAGTATTCACTGTGTTTTTCCACATCTGGTATCACCAGACCGTACTCTAGCATAGTATCTCAGTGTTGAGAAGTAGTATTCTTTTGAACTGAGTTTCCTAATCTACTTGCATTTCATACAAGTGTTTTTATAAATTCATGAGTTATCTTTCTATAGTCTTAAAACTATTCTAGTACTGTAACTTTGTTTTATGGAAGTACTAGCTGAAAAAAAAATAAAAAAATTAAAAGATAGATTAAGTATTTTTGGAGTATAAGTTATAATTGCTTTCTGCTATTTTTTTAAAATAAACACATTACCGACAGAAGGACATAAGTATTTATTTGTTACTTATCTAATTGATGTTACAGTTAAAATCTATTAGTATTAGTCTACATTATAGCAGAGAATGCAATTATCCAGATTACTGTTTACTCATTTATTCTGCTAGGTTAAGTATATTTTCATAACTGTTGTTCTATTTTAAATCTGGTAAATAAATGTTATTTTATATACAAGTATTTATATAGATACGTATGTTAAATTTATACTATATTATTAGATAAGTACTATAAAAAAATATTCAAACTTTGTAACCAAACAATGAACCCAAACCAAATAATGGGTATATAATGTTAAACAATATTCATAGAAATATCAAGGAGCAGTATTGTGTTATAGTAGCTACGATGTAGCATGATGTTATACAAGTAGTATATTAATATACAATTAGAAACTTAGTTATTAATACATAGAATGTAAATAAATAAAATATTTATGAACTAGTCTTTTGATATGTTTTATAAAGTAAATAAACGTTATTAAAGGACGTTAGTATTAATTAAAAGATTACAATAGAATAGAATTATAATAATGATTATTAAAATATAAAAAAACAATAATTTCACAAATTGCAGAACAGGATTAAAACCCTAAATCTATAATCATTGCGACTAAGTAATAAATAAATAAAAATGGACATTTATTCACTACAGCCGCATTATACAAACAAAATTATAAGCCTGAAGGCTACCTATATATTGTACATATCTAAAACAAGTAATAATGCTTTAAATAAATCAAGGGTATATTTGTACCAAAAGAAAAGATATGAGTACAGGACGCTCGATAATCGAGCTTAAGCATATAAAACCAAGCAGTAACCTAACGAGACAATGTCTCTTCATCTTAATTTTTTTTATTTAATAAGAAGAACTAGTAATATTCTTATTATGACTGGGTTATTAAATAAAAAACAGTAAGCATGCTTTTACTTTTAAAGCTCTCCATTACTGCATTAGCGATTTGCAAGAAGGGAAAACAGTTTCAAAATATCACACAACTGAGGGTAAAAACCCTGCATTCGACAAATAATCATAAGAATAAATGAACTCTGTTTCATTTAATAACCCATAGCCATAAACAAAATATACATGCAGGTTTATAACATGTAAAACTCATTAACATAGTAATAACGCGAAGGGTTACAGCCTGAAAATTATTTACAAACCCTACAGTTTTTTTTTTAATCAAAACTTTACATTCACGGCCGCAGACGGAGGGCTCTCTTAAGAGCTAGGGTTTAACCCGTAGAGCTAAAAACTGTAAAACAAATAAACCATAATGCATGGAGGACAACCAGGGCTGCTTCTACCAGCCAACACAACCTCTTAAGGCTTCAAACAAAGATGATGAGCCGTGGAAGGACCAAGGCTTACCGTGGCCTGCGCTGTTGAAACCTTGGTGCTCCTTTTGTTTGCAGCAGATAGTGTAGCAGGTAGACATATGCATTAACATTTTAGAGCCGATTGTCAGTAATGTTTGTGATAATGCAAGAAGTGTAATAACATTTAAACATTCAACATTTGAAGAAACAGTTCTTACCTGGATACGTAGCTTTGGGTATTCTTAGAATTAATGTCGCGGCCAGTTGTTCAGATAACCTGCCAAATCGATGGCGAAGGACTGGCTTAAATTCTTTTAACCATTTAAACGCACAGGAAACCTCCAACGAATCAACAAATAAATGCAAACCCTATAGCAGCAACACTCCCTCTCTATCTTTTAACTTACAGCCTGAAAATAGCACCGGCCACGATAATTTGAAGGGATAATCACTCTTGCAGTATTAAGAGGAGCAAGACTGCCATAGAACCGAGCAACCAAACAGTGGCGAATCTACAAAGGGTAAGCAACAAGTAAATGCACAAACTAACAACCCTCACTTGCAATGGCAGAGCTCGCGAGGAGCTGAAGCACTAGGAGGTGCAATGGAGGTCAACACAACAGCAGTGTGTTCCGAAGAAATTGCAGAGCGGCCAAAGGGCCCGAGGGAGAAAAGGAATAAAGGGTTAGGGTTCGGACAACAACTTATAGCGCCAAATAATGGCTGAGTTACATCCACGTAATGCTTTTAATAATTTCGATAATATGGTTACCACTCCAAAGTCCACGACCGATGATTGTAATCAACTAAAATCATCGCTGGAATGTTCATTTGGAAGTTTTACACCTTGGTATATACCTACACCATGTTGCCAGAATGCATCATTAGTATAAAAGTTTATGCATATTCCATGCTACGTAATATTGTACTTTAGTCCAATGTTTACAATCATATTGTTTATATGGTATATATCCCATAGCATTGTGCACTCAAGCCTAGAGGTTTGTTATGTGTTAAAGAGTCATAGGATAATAGTTTATGATATTTGTTTAGTTGTCATAGTTTACAATCACGATGCCAACTATTTTGGATTTCCAAAAGAAGATAATAACCTATCTACTCCTTGATGTATGTAAATATATACAATTAAATGGTGTTTCTATTAGGTTATGCATCTTTCGATTCGGTTGTCCTAATTAATAAATTAAATGTTTATGGATAGAGATAACTCATCCTTGCAATAGTCATAAACATTCTTTAGGGTGACAGCTAGATTATGTCTTTCCCAAACTTAGAGTTTTACAAGAGACTCCATAAGTAAGGTAGATTAGAACTGGATTACTCTTTCTATCTTCTTTATGGTTAACCTAGTCTTGATACATCGTAAAAGAATTAAAGATAATGAGTTTAGGATTAAATTTTTTTACAGTTTTGTATTTCCAAACCAATGATACTTCTGGAATGAGTTTAACCTTCTAAAGGTTTGTAGACTTTCAAACTATAAGTGGAATACTTGTTTCAGATCATAGATCTCAAATGCTTCAATAAGACTTTTTATGGATTGATTTTTAATATTAGACCTCATCAGTTGAAAAACTGAACAATATGCAAGCTAAGCATAGAATGTTATTATTAACACTTTGACTAAAAGAAATAGAACCTGTGAAGTTGTGATCTTTTTACCATGATAAGCTGTTAGGTAAAGAATAATAAATGAGTTCTTATACTTATCATTAGGATGAACATTTAAGGTTTTTGTACTTGTAATTCTACTAAACCTCATGACCCTGTAGGGTTTAGTATTCTACTATTTGTATGTGAAAAATGCATTTCTTTTTAGTGTTAAGTCCCAAAGGAAAATATAGCAGAAATAACAAGATATTACCTTGAGAAGTAGGATATTTTCTGTCTAGCATGTATAAAATTTTAATAAACAAATTGTATGCAAAAGTCTGAACTGTAACTTCAAAGACTTGCTAGCATTGAACTATAATTATTACCTGTAAATCTGTAGTAGAAGAAAACAGCTGCGTTAGCTCGAAAGCTAAGTAAGCCCATCCCTTACGACAAACCACCTTATGTCGCAAACAGAAAATTAATCAGTAGCTTAAAAGAAAAATGCTTTTCAAAATACAGAGTATTTACATAACTATTCAGTTACATTTTAAACAGCATAAACTAATCAACCAGTTAACAATTGCTTTTAATGTGATTTTATGTTATTTTAAAAGTTTAAAATTTTTCGAAATTTTGGGGTTTTGACAAGCCCAGTGGAATGTGAGACGTGGCGTTTGATACAACGATGAAAAATGGAAGGTACTACACAGCAACGGTTGTGAGCGTTTCTGGGGCACGGAATTGCATGTTGGTTAATACCAAGATGCCCGGCGGAAAGAGATACGTGGCATGCAACCCGAGGGCTAAAAATTTGCAAAGAATTAGATCACCGGTGTGAAACGGATCCGGAGGAGAAAGGTGCACGACAGATAGTAATAGATGGTGGTTGCGGACAATAAATGGTTGTCCACGTGGCGAATTGTGGTAGGCTCCAGGGATAAAAGCGGCCTATAAAAGTAACGTTGACCCACATCATTGCTATTTTATTCATTGGGAACGGGTGAAAAGGACTGGCCTGTCTGGCGGCTTCCATTTGTCAGTTTCCAGCTTCCATTCATCAAGTGCGGACACGCTTCGGGCACACGCCTCTACAGTAAACCAGGTAAAGCTTGAACCTAGTAATTCTGTAATTCCTCCCTCCAAATTACCTTTGTAAATATAGTAATGGACCAGGGAAAAGAAAGTCAAGTGTCTGGTCAGGTCTACCAGGTCGCAGATGATAGAGAAGAGTTCTTGGTAGACAAGGATAGGAGTGTGTGCGACCCCTTCTTCTCTGTAGGGAGCGTGTCTATCAGTAAAGAGAGATTATGGTATTACCATTCACGACGGTATGATGTGTTGAACGTGTGCAAATATTTCCTGTACTACTTCGCCATTAAGAAAACCCTCCATTTCCCAGAGTTCACGGAGTGGTGCGCTATAAATTATTCCACGTCTCAGAGGATTATTGTCAGTCGGTTTGCGTCCAAAATACTATGTAGAGTCGATCCTGTGGTCATCCGGGAAAACCTTAGTCTACCTGAAAATTACCCAGATAGTCGTGAAGTAGTAAATGAGTCAATCCTGGTCGAATTGTACAAGAAGTGTGAAGCCGAAACCCGCTGTAAATTCTTGTCGAGCGTTTTAAAGGATGGTCAGTCTTTAGATGGTATATTCATGCCCTACCCTGTACATATTTTCAAGCGTGAAGTTCAATTGGTCATTTCTTTAGTGTGTCAAGTACTAGGTTTGGATGAGGATTGTTGTGTAGGCGAGGACATTCTCAGATTTTTGTTGAGAATAAGTTCCTCTATTTCTGAGTCCCAGTCAACCCCAGTTTTTAGTCTAGATGAATACCTGGCTGAAGCAATCCATCTTCAGCTAAGCGATTTCCCAAAAAACCAGTTTTTTAGGTTCCAGACTTACTTGCTTAATATGCTATTGTGTTCAAATATCTCTGAGTTAAAGTTTCTGAGCACTCTGTGCTCTTCTGATTTACCTAAACAAATCAGTGTGTTCGAATTTGCAAATTCGATCATGTCTGAGATGTACAAAATGTTGTTTGATGAGGAATTGCCTCGTGTCCTGGACGAAATGAGAAGCTTAATGCAGTCTTCACCAGAAGATCGAGTTGGAGATTGGTTTTTGTACAAAGATTATACCGTGTTGAGAATTTATGGGTTCACCAGTCAACCTTATAGGCTACCCTCCTTTTTAACCCCGAGGATCTTTGCATTTGAATTCATGAGACAAACATTGTTGTCTGAGGAGGAGCATTTTTGTGCTTTCAAGAAGTCTTCGAACATAAAGTTTCCGTTTAAGGTTGGCACCTTCATTTTTAAAAGCAAGGGTGCCTTGGTTTTTATAGAAAAGTTGTTGGAAAATATGGATTTCATAAAAGAGTCAAATGTGAACTACGACCCCCACCATGTGATCTCATTGAGAAAACAAGCCAACAAGAATAAACCATTTGAGCATCAAGCTGTTGAGGGGTTAGCTGAAATGGCTAATTTGCTGCAGTTTACTGACGAGTCCAAGGATGATGCAGAGACACATCCTGCAACTTGCACAGCAATCCAAATCACAGAAGGTGTTAGTATTGCGGTTAAGAGGAGTTTGTCCGATGCCGAGAGTATGGAAGTGGACGAAGAGGCATCCCATAAAAAGGAAAAGCTTCTCGAAGGAGGTGAGATTGTAGATGAAGAAGTGTCTGATGTTTTCAAAAAATTTGCCTCAGTCCCCATGAAGACCGTGCAAGTCAATCAATTCTCTTTTAAAGATTTAGAAGGTGATGTAGACAGTCCAGAATCCAACCCCTTATTTAAGTTGAAAGAAGAGCTCAAAGTGAGCTACATGGAAAAGAGAAAGCAGTCCCTAGAGGAAACGAAAAATCTGCTCCCGAGGGTGAGAAACTTGTACAGCTCAAAAACATCTCTAGTTTCTGCTAGAGATGCTGAGAAAAATACTTTCAAAATGGCTATAGTAAATGACAAGAAGATGTCCGAAATGGAGATCCGGTTAGATAGAATCAGCACTCCGGACAAGATTCAACTGCACAAATAGACCAGCGAGATCATCTACTCCGACTTACTGCAAGCCATGGTAAAGATAAATAAATTGCAGATATTGATAGACAAACTAGAAGTTCAGTTGAAGCATGAGAAAGTCGAGAATAAAGCAAATGTCATCCAGATCAGAAAACGGCAAATAGACATTACTAGTTCTGACAGCACCCAGGCGGTCAAAAGGATGCTAGAGGAGAAGGATAATGCACTCTAGGTCCTGAAGAAGAAGCTGAAATTCCCAAGCACTGAACATGTCTAGTCTTCTGAGTTGCTAGCCCTCCAAGAAGATAAAGATAAAATCCATCAAGAGATGATGGAATATAAAGGAAGAGCTGGAGAGTTACAGGAGGAAAAGGACAGATGGGAGGCCGAAAGGGAGGAGCTGCTATCCCAAATCTCTGTGATGAAAAGGGACCAAAAAGACAAGAAGGAAATCATGGAGGAGATAATGAGTCAAACCCCCACTGATGAGGATCTGTCCATTGTAAACATAGAAAAGCCATTGGATAATTTTTCTGCTGACGATCTGTTGGTATCCATGTCCCAGGTGAGTTTAAAGGATGAGGCAATCAAAGAGTTGAAAGCCGAGAATGAAAAAGTGAAGGCCAAATTAACCAAAATAAGTGAAAGCAAAAAACAGATCTCGCAGGACAAGAATCAGTTACAGAAAAAGCTCAATGAGCTAAAAGAAAAATGCATTGGGAAAGGCCCTCTTCAGGAGGTGAAACATATCATTTGGGATACCCTGACTATAGAGATTACCAAGTTCCGGCACTACCTGAATTTTATTGATGATTTGAGTATATTGGCAGATTCGGCTCAACAAAAACTCAAACTGGTAAATGAACACATGGAAAAAAGACCCCTCACTACAGCTCAGAACACATTAAATTTTCTGAATTCAATGACATACTAGAAGTTGCACGACATGGGAATAAAGGACAGAATCTCAATAGTGCTGTGGGTGAAGAAGATCATCCACAAACACCATTTAAGGAAGACTGTCCAAGACAAGTCAGAATAATTGCTTGTGTAGGTCAATAAGTTCAAACAAGAGTTTAAAGAGCTGTTCGAAGATGGATTGCCGTCCTTCTGGGACGAAGAAGGTCGGATGCTCCCGCTGGAACATTATCATCACCTTCTTGTCCGGGCTCACATGGACCACTCAAAATTTAATAACTTGGAGAAGAGCCTGACAGGACAAACCATTTTGGACATGTTGATGGAAGACTTCGAAATCCTACAGAAGTTCACAATCATTAGAGCCAGATCGCCCAAGAAATCTTATGAAGCAATTATGGAGCTTGAGGCAGCAATTCGGGAGATGATGGAGTGTGACACCCCAAGTTCGGAGCAGTGGAAAGCTGTAGAGCGGTTTGGGAAAACAAAGTATATTCTTCCCCCCTAGGAACAGGTGTCAGGTACTGAAGAGCTGATGGGGCAAAGACGTGGAGCTGTTGGGGCAAAGACGTGGAGCTGTTGGGGCAAAGACGTGGAGCTGTTGGTGCAAAGACGTGGAACTATTGGGTGAAAGTTTGTTATCTAGTTGATTTGTACTTTGTGATCTATTAGGAATGGAGTTGTAACAACTTCCTAGTGGTGTAGGAATTCAGTTACAAACTCTAATTTACGCCAATGATTCTATTATTGATCTGCTGGGGGGTAGACTTATTGTTTTATCTATAAATTTGTATCTTTTTATGAGATGGGGGTTGGAACCCATCGGAGGAAGTGATTTGTGGAGAACATATTTTTTTTGTTTAGAATACCAAAAATGAACGCATGAGAGTTTGGTCAGAGATTCATGTATCATTGATATTGCAATCTGTATTTTCTTTCTTCATGTGATTGTCTTTCCCTTGTGTAACACTCCATTCTGTTTCTTCTTCATATTTGGAACATAGTGTTTGATAATTAGAATTCATATCCTTATGCTCTATTCATCGTTTCACGTATTATATGATTTTTTCTACTAAAATTGATATGGAATTCATCTTAGACGCTTTGTATTGATGGGCTGTTCCCTCGTCTTTTCTGTTTCACCTTGATAAATGGAATGACTGTAATGATGTGATTACCTTGCCTTTGATAAATCTTGTGTATACATATTTGTGATCTTTTATATGTATATGAATCCATGCCCATTGGATATGTGATTGTTTCAGCCAAACAAATAAATCTTTAAATATTGTTTATCATCTGGTCTTGTAAAGTTTTTATTGAGATATCCCTCTCTGGAAGAGAATACCAATTTCTTCCTAAAGTGGTTTTGTTGTTACCTCAAGGTGTAACTTTTACAACCTGGGTACATTCTGAGTGCTAACACTAGTCACTCAAGTGCTTTTGATGCAGCTTGACTAATCGGATGAACCGCAGCCAAGTATAGAGCATACACACTGGAGTCTTCGCTATTTTTAGTAAATTTTAAGATAGGTGTTCTTGTTAAAAAGAAAACCCTCCAGGAACCTCTTTCGATCCAAGTGGATTTCAATCAGGGAATCAAGGAGGGGCTAAATTTATTATGTCTATTGAAACAATTGATGAAAAAGGAATCAAAGATACACAACACCAGTTTTCTTATTAGTCCTAGCACGCATCTCTTTCCCCTTGCGGGTTAATCGAGAAGTCGTGGGGTAAGTAGTATGATTAATTTTGAAATTAAAGTATGGAATAGTGCAAAATCATATCAAAGTGTACAATCCTTCATGTCAGTACTAAACTAGAGCAGAAAAAAGGGAAAAAGCAAAAAAGTGAAACGAACGCAGAAAACCCCTCGGGGGGTGGGGAGCGGGCTCGAAAGAGCCTACTCAAAAAAGATTTTATTTTATTATTATTGGTTAAAATATTAGCAAACTGAAATATCAGAAAACTCTTGGTCCTTTTACGGGATGAAACTAACATCTTACAACTCTCCAAAAAATTTAAATTTTAGTGAAAGGGGAGACCCCTGGGGGGATTTGAATGCTCCCAAGGCCACTTTTGAACAACATATTCTTTTCTTTTATGTTATAACTGATAAAAACTAGCAATCATGTTAGAATAAAATATTCCAAAAATAAATTTAAGAGTACCTTTGGATCAGCCTACCTTAACTCAAAAAAGATTAAGTTAAAACAAGCTAAATAGGTGAAAAAGAACCAAGGAAAACAAGCTTTCCTTGGGATCTCGGATTGTCATTTGTGCAGCCAATGAAATATGCACTTATTTTTGAATTTAATATTTTTAAAACATAAAAGAAAATCTAGGGCATGCAACCTACTTATTTTTCTTTAATTAGCCATGCAAAACAAACTGTTTCCTTATGCTAGATCTAGAATGCTTAATGATGTTTTTTAGAATTGAGATCTAGACTATGAGATTTGAAATAGCAGGTATATGTAAATTTTACTTTGATATAACAGATCCAAATGATAAAAAGCTTTCTAACACAGTAACTGGGTAAGAAAATTGATTTTTTAAAGAAAAGTGAAGAAGAGGAGAGAAGGTCGGCTCGTTGCTTGAATGGAACAAGCTGAAAGGAGGCCCTTTTGTGGAGCACTGAGGGACAGAGTCTTGAGATTATTGGATAAGGAATGGTATCAATATTGATCCACACCTTCCTCCAATTGGGAACCTGCAACTAGATAACACAAGCCTACACAACACCTCGTGAGATGTGGATATAAATATATAAAGCAACAAAAATGAAAGATCATGCAAAAATAGTCTTATTTAAGCATATAACTAAAATTTTTGAACATACATAATATGGAGAAACAAGAACAAGTAATATAACTTGCCTAGTTTACACCCTTACTTGATTCAACTGAATCCTTGAAGCCAGAAAACAAAAGCAGCACAGAAATTGGAAAGAAATTGCAGTTACCACATTAGTAGCATGACGCTAGGAATCCACACAAACACATGCACTACACGGTATAGCCTCCAAAGCATTCACAATAAAAGTATAGTAGTATTACAATGGCAACAACTCCTCAATCCAACTCTCACTAGCTTGGAAGAGGCAGGCTGAGCTTTATTTATATGAAAAATAGGAGATCCAGCCCAGGGGGGTGCAAATCCCAAGGAGATAGACCACTACAACTGAAGGAGAGTCCATCAATGCCGATCTGAAGCTGAATTGAGCTTCCACTAATCCTACTTGTCAATCGGGAGGTTGATTGAGTTGACACATCAATCCACAAAGCTTCCATGAGAGCCCACATACATGGAGGAGAGGGAGAGGGCGTAATTCCCCATAAAGGATGCTGAAGTTCAACTCTGTATCTGTCTATATCACCTCCTTTAGTCAAGGATTTGTCAAATCTAGTCAATCTGGTTCAGATCTGTCTGATTTCAATAAAATCGGTTGAGAATCCAGTGATCTAGGATTTTGGATTTGCTCCATTATTCATCAATTTATTAATTAAAATAATCAATAATTGATTTTTTGGGGCTTTCTGACCTGAGTGATGGAAAATCACTCAAAATTAGGAAATAGTGGGTCTATAGGTTTACTGGGTGCTCTTAGCTTTAAAATGAGCACCTACATGACTGAATCTGACTTTCAATCCCACTTTTATTACAAAACCAATTTTCCCAATTAAACTTTTAAAAAATATCCTAAGTTTTGGAAAAATTAAATTTTAATAAAAAAAACTGAAAAAATTTAAAAAATAAAAAATTTAAAAAACCTAGGGGGACTTAGACATGTTCATATGACACAACCAAAGTGCCTAGCTTGTTTGTACATGGACACATAGACTCTAATAACCTCAATAGGCCTAAATGCCAAGCCAACCACCCCAACTTTGGAGGTATTGAGTGAAAAGCTCAAGAATTATTAGTCGTTTATTCAACAACCAATAATAACCAAGAGAAAAAACACCCTGGGCTGATCATATTGACAAATAAAGTCTAAGAGACCGCTTCTTTTACAAACACTATAATGCTAAAAAATTTATTACAACTCCCCCAAGGGGGTATGAACATGTGATATAGTACAACAAAGTTTCCCAGAAGCAAGACTGAAGGTCTTCTGAAGTCCGAACAAGTTATCCTTGTCCGGTTCACCAGGCTCACTTGATAAAAAACCACTAAGTACAACTTAGGTGGTAAGAAGATGTAATATTTTGTTGATGAACAAATTTTTCCTTTGATTCATATGACTATCAAGGAAATGTTATTTTTCCCCTGGAAATAAAGAAAATTGCCACAGGGACATATAGAAAAATGTGCCCAGATAAAACCAATGCACATACAAGATTATAGAGAGAGCATAATATCGTCAAATATTATGAAACATATCTATTAATTATAGATTATTTTCATATACATTTCCACTGAAGTTCACTATAAACTGTCTGTTGAAATGTTTAAGCTTGACGGTGCCGACTACCGACAAGCAGCCATCTGCTATCCATTGTCCATCACCCACCAACCACCAAGCAGTCTTCCAATAAATGAATCTCATCCTCCAGCAGAAATTTGAATAGTAAAAGCATGTGTTGCAAATTTTCTATAAATAGATCATTTCATAGCTTCATAACACACACTTGTAGTTTTTCTTCTTTGCTAATAAAATTCTGACCAACAACTCATATTTGCTTATATTTTCTATCTTTTTCATTTTCAGCTCTTCAATTTTTTAATCTTCTTCTTGCATCCTCTTCCTACAAATTGGTATCAGAGCAAGGTTGTGGAGAAAGAGAGCATAGGTTGTTTGTGGAGTTGTGAAGGAGCATAATTATGGAATTGAAGAATTGATTTTGGTAATGTTGTTTTATGCTGAATGCAATGGTAAAATATTTAATTTGGTGTGATGAAATTTATGTAGAAAGGTTATTGTTTTTGGGTCAATAGTTTAATTTTAATTTTGTTAAAAGGCACTTGGAATATTAAAAAAAATCACAAAGTATTGTGAAATAGCAATATTTAATCAGTTTGCATTAGGTTGTGCCAAGTTGCATTGACAAAGTATTGTGGAAGTGATATATTTTGTTGTAATTTAATTATGGCGGCTGTGAGTAGTAGTAATCTCACTCAACCCCAAATTCCACAATTTAATGGAAAAGGTTATGAATATTGGAGCATTAAAATGAAGAATTTATTTTGTTCACAAGAATTATGGGACTTGGTTGAGAATGGTTTTACAGATCCACGAGATCAAGCAGCATATAATGTTTTATCACAAGCACAAAAGGATCTTCTCAAAGAGAATAAGAAGAAGGATGCCAAGGCATTATTTTTTATACAACAAGCAATCGAAGAATCCATTTTCCCATGGGTTGCATCAGCTATAAGGTCCAAGCATGCATGGGATACTCTACAAAATTCTTATCAAGGTAGTAACAAAGTCAAGTTGGTAAGATTACAAATGCTTAGAAGAGATTTTGAAAATTTGCAAATGTCAAATTCTGAGACAATAAATGATTTTTTCACTCGTGCACTGAGTATAGTAAATCAAATAAAGTCTCATGGAGATACTTTGGATGATCAAAAGGTTGTAGAAAATATTTTGAGGAGTCTTCCTATTAGATTTGACCCAATTTTTGTAGATATTGAAGAATCGAAAGATTTGTCTTAAGTTTCTATTGATAGTCTTATTGGGTCTTTACAAACCCATCAGAAAAGACTCAATAGGTCAAATGGTTCCTCTATGGAAAATGCATTCAAATCACAAGTTCAATTTAGCAGTAGAAAAAGAGAAGGAAGAATCACTAATAGAGGTGGAAGAGGATTTGGAAGAGGAAGAATGAGAAATCACAATGAAGGTGGTAGATTAGAGAACCCTCATGAAGAAGGAGCAAATTCCAATTTATTTGCAAGAAAAAGAGGTATAGATGGCAGACATTCTCTTGAATTCCACAACCAAGGACAAAGGTATGAAAAATCACATATCCAATGCCACTATTGTCAAAAATTTGGTCATTATGCACCTGAATGTAGGAAGAAGCAGTTTGATATGAATAGGCGGAATGCGAATTTCTCAAGAGAAAATCACTCTGAAAATAGTGATTCAATGTTTAGTACTTGTAGTAGTGCACAAGAAAGCTCAAAAGAAGTATGTTTCTTAGATAGTGGTTGTAGTAACCACATGAATGGAAACAAGGATATGTTTGCAAACAGAGATGAATCTATGTAGTCAGAAGTAAAATTGGGAGATGATAGAAAATTAGTTATCATGGGTAAAGGTAGCATAAAATTTGAAACTAAACAAGGTGAAAATAAACACATTCCAAATGTGTATTATGTCCCTAATCTCAAACACAATCTAATTAGCATTGGGCAACTACTAAAAAAGGGATATGAAGTCTATTTTGAAAATGATGCATGTGAGATCTTTGATTCACATAGAACACTAATTGCAAAAGTTTAAATGACTCAAAACAAGATGTTTCCTTTAAGGTTGCAAAACAATTTGTCTATTGCTTTCAAAGCAGTCTTCTCAGATCAGTCATGGTTATGGCACTTAATATTTGGTCATTTAAGCTTCATTGGTCTAAATTTGTTGCATAGAAAGAACATGGTGAATGGTTTTTCATTGATTGAACAACCAAACCAACTTCGTGAATGGTGCATTATTGGTAAGCAACATAGATAATCATTTGTTGTTGGTAAGTCATATAGAGCAAGAGATCCACTTGAAATTGTGCATTCAGATTTGTGTGGGTATATGTAGACATCTTCTATTTGGAATAGCTTGTATTTCATAACTTTCATATACGATTATTCCAGGAAAACTTGGCTATATTTCTTGAAACAAAAATCAGAATCTTTTGAAGTGTTTAAGTAGTTTAAAGTCATGGTCGAAAAGCAATGTGGACACTACATTAAAATTCTAAGAATAGATAGAGGTGGAGAATTTGCATCAAATAATTTCTTGAGTTTTTGCAAAATGAATGGGATCAAAAGGCAATTTACAACTAGATATACACCACAAAAAAATGGTATTGTAGAAAGAAAAAATAGAACAATAATGGAAATGGCAAGAAGCATGATGAAATCTAAACATCTACCAAATGAATATTGGGCTAAAGCTGTAGCTTGTACAGTATATATTTTGAATGGTTCCCCCACAAAGAGTGTCAAGGATAAGGTACCATAGGAAGCATGGAGTAATAAAAAGCATAATGTTTCTCTTTTAAGAGTCTTTGGGTGCATTGCATATGCACATGTTCCTATTGAAAATAGGAAGAAGTTAGATAATAAAGGAGAAAGATGTATTTTTGTGGGATATAGTGAGAAATCAAAAGCATACAAGTTGTATAATCCTATCACAAAAAGGACTATAACCAGCAAAGATGTTAAGTTTCTTGAAGATGAAGAATGGATTTGGAATGAAAATCTACATCAACAACAACAATTTGAAATGAAATATTTTGATGAATATCAAGATCCCAACATTGGCTCCAGTTCACATAGCACAACATCAACACCTCAATCAGCTTCAAGATCTCAATCAACACCAAGATATCACTCAAGCAATATCTCAAGGTCAAATGGAACTTCAGTGAAGACAAAGTCTCCAAGAAATATATGAGGTAACTCAAGGTAATGATGATGATGGTTTGATTTATGATTTTTCATTATTTTCTATTGTTGATTCAATATGTTTTGAAGAAGCAATTAAATATGAAAGTTGGCAAGAGGATATGGATGAAGAAATTAAAGCAATAGAGAAAATTAAACTTGGCAATTAGTGAATCTTCCAGAAGGAAAAGATGTAATAGGTGTAAAATGGATCTATAAAACAAAGTCTGATGTTGATGGAAATGTTGTAAAGCATAAATCAAGGTTAGTTGCAAAGGGTTTTTCACAACAAACCAGGATTGATTACAATGATACGTTTTCTCCAGTAGCTAGATTAGATACAATAAGAACAATGTTAGCAATAGAAGGACGTCATAAATAGGAATTTTATCAGATGGATGTCAAATCATCTTTTTTGAATGGGATATTACAAGAAGAAGTATATGTGTGGCAACCACTAGGTTATCAGATATTGGGTCATGAACATAAATTTTATATACTGAAAAAGGCTTTGTATGGTCTCAAACAAGCTCCAAGAGCATGGTATAGCCGCATTGATTCATATTTCCAGAGCCATGGTTTTAGCAAATGCAGTAGTGAGCAACTCTTTACATCAAGGTAAGGTCTTACTTGTATGCCTATATGTTGATGATTTGATATTTACTGGAAACTTTTCAATCGAGTTGTTTAAATCAAGAATGAAAAAGGAATTTGAGATGACAGATTTGGGCTTAATGAAATATTTCTTGGGCATATAAGTAAGTCAAACAAATGATGGAATTTTCATTTGTCAATCAAAATATGCAAAGGATGTTTTGAAGAGGTCCAAGATGTTGAATTGAAATCCAGCATCTACACTTGTAGCAACAGGATTGAAATTGAGCAAAGAACAAAAGGGTACAAAAGTAGATCCAAGTTTGTTCAAAAGATTGGTAGGTAGCTTGATGTATTTGAAAGCAACAAGGCCTGCCATTATGTATGGAGACAGTTTGATTTCAAGGTTCATGGAAACACCAGTGGATTCACATTGGAAGACAAGGAAAATGATTTTAAGATATATTAGTGGAACAAGAGATTATGCCATTTTATATTCAAAATCAGATGATTGCATTCTAATTGGGTACATAGACAGTGATTTTGCAGGTAGCATTGATGATAGAAAAAACACATCCTCATATATTTTCCATCTTGGTTCAGAAGCAATCTCATGGGATTCTCAAAAACAACCTATTGTTACTCTTTGAACTACAAAAGCAGAATATGTAGCAGCAACATCAGCAGCATGTCAAGCAATGTGGATAAGACGAATAATGATTGATTTGATGCAAGATCAAGAAGGAGCAACAAAAATTTACTGTGACAATAATTCAACAATAGAACTATAAAAAAATCAAAATTTTCACGAAAGGAGCAAGGACATTGATACTAGATATCATTTTATCTGAGAACTTATCAACAATGGTGAAATACATCTTGAATTTTGCAAGTCTGAAAATCAATCTGCAAATATATTCACCAAGCCATTGGAAAAATAAATATTTGAACATCTAAGGAAAGGTTTTGGCATCATTAAGAAGTCAAGATTAAGGGGGAGTGCTGAAATGTGTAAGGTTGATGATGCCGACTACAGATAAGCAGCCTCCTAGCCATCCGTGATCCACCGTCCATCAACCACCCAGCCACCCATCAACCACCAAGAAGTCCTCGAATAAATTAATCTCACCGTCCAGTAGAAATTTTGAATAGTAAAATCATGTGTCACAAATTTGCTATAAATAGATAATTTCATAGCTGCAGAACACACACTTGTAGCTTTTCTTCTTTGCTAATAAAATTATGAGCAGCAGTAATATTTTCTTATATTTTCTATCTTTTGCATTTTCATCTCTTGAGTTTTTTTAGTCTTCTTCTTGCATCCTCTTCCTACACCATCAAGCGTGAGATAATAAAGAGATGAATGAATAAGTCAAAAAGGCCAGTAAACACGTCTTCCAAAATACACTATCGAAATGTTTTGGAAGCCGCATGCAGAAGAGAAAATTGATATTCCAAAGCCAACAAAGAGATAGGTATTTAGAGGGATATAAAGAAAATAGTTTCAAGATTGTGAATTAATATTTAAAGTAATAATACATATCCACTCAAATATAGAACATATATATAAATCCAGTGAAGAGATGAATTTTAAATCCTGTGAATAATTGGTACGTGCAGTCAAGTGATTAATCTTGAGAATATGCAGAGATAACATTTGCCAAATTGTGAATTGGATATATGTTTAATAACATGTGATTTTTAATGAATTTAAGTTTTGGACGAAATTATGTTCTTTGTTTAACATTTTTTTTTATAATTTTAAATTAGTTTACTATACATTGTTAGGCTTGATAGACATGACACATCTTACTTGCTTAGATTGTGGAAATTACTTCTTAACTTAACACACTACTTAATTTGAGTGGGATACCTACTAATAAATAATGTTTTTATCGATTTATTAAAGTATAAGTCCTAGATGGGTGAGTGCACAAAGTTGAGGGACCTCTTAGATGTAATGGTAGATTGAAGCCAATCATTCATGATCCTTAAAACAGAAATCATCCCAAGCAATTATGACCCTGCAAAACCTAGTCCCAATCCTTCCAACATGCTTGCCAATTAGGATAGGTAAGTACAACGTACATGTGTTATAGTGTACAAAAATGTGCTCACGTTTTAGTGTACAAAAATGCACTATGTAAAACCTGATTTATGCTTACAATAGGCCAAACCAAAATTCACAAATATGCAAAGTTTGTAAGTATATTTCAAGTTTGCATAAGAAATTTACATGCCCAATGGAAACCAAAACCCCAATTTACTCATAAAAAACAAATCAATTTCACTATTTGCATATGTATATTCACAAGCATCCTTGTGAATCCAAACCAAAATTCACAAATATGCAAAGTTTGTCAAGTATATTGTGAGGTTGCATGCAAAAAAAAAATCAAGTCGAATTCATATCTTCCTTAAATAAAATAATCAAACATGGTAAATCCCTTGCCTCTATCTAAAATATTGAATTTGGTCATCCCAGAACATTAATAAACATCTTATAGTTTTGATGAAACTGCCTAATCCAAGTGTTAAAATAAGGTATAGAAGCTTCCCATGCATAACAAATATTTACCCTTGACTGAAGGGTACATCTTGGTTAAGGGCAAGACAACAGAGTTCAACAATAGGCTCTACGAACATCAAGATACATAGGGAGGTTGATGTGTTTGATTACATGCCAATCACATACTATCATACATGATAGAATCTGGTGGAAACCTTGAAACCGTAAAAGCCACCATACACAAATATGCAAAGTCTCACATGGATATATAGAAAGAGTGCATAGAACTAAAATAACATCAAATGGAATCCATACATGGCCCAAATTACATATAAACAGAGATGATAAAGGGACTTTGGAGTCCAAAAAAATTCAAGTTACAACAAATAATGACATATATATTGAAATGCTTGCATATATTGGGATTTTATTCATCAATAACACCTTCTACCACCTCTTGTAGGCTCTATCCCTTGCCTCTACCTACAATCTAGGAGTTGGTCCTACAAGGGCATTAGTCATCACCTCACAATTTCGATGAAACTTCATAATCCAAGACTTAAAATAAGGTAGAGGAGCTTCCCAATCAACATAACACATACGACATTTTATGTACATGCATATGGAAATTGAAATGAATACAAATTTATCACATAAATTTAAGCTAAAAAAATGTCAAATGTTTATTTGTTACTGTAAAATTCAATATCAATTTAAAAATTTAATTTATAAGTAGTTTATGTTGTTATTTATCGTACATTAGTTTTACCATGTGTTTATTTTTCTAATAATAATTTATTTGTATTTACGATTGTAGTGGCTACTATGGACCACAATGCAGAGATGTTGAGAGTTATTGGTCATTTGAGAGAAATTGGTTCTGCTTGGAGGGGTGGAGATGAACTCTGCCACTCCATGTCGGCATCATTGCTTACCATAGTGGATACGTTCAGCATATTAGATGATGCTTTGTATAGCATAACATTTTAAAGGGAGACAAAAATACAAGAATATGCTAATGGTTTGAGCTACAAGGAGATTAAGAAGCTCAAAGTAACAAAAGAGCATATATATACAGTATCTAGAGTGCTTGAGATAGATGACATTCCAAGGAGTAGAAAACCACATATTTCCATTAAGTGGTGCATCTGTCAACCAATTAGAGACCATTGGATGGACATATGGTACATGGTTTTTTATATTCGCTGCACAACAACTCTAGAGTACCATTGTACTTCCTCCAGAAAATTTATTCAGGGTTTGTGATAGGAAAACATGTCAAATATTTTGACATGTTATGGTTCAAGGGCACGGGTAGGGGATTCCCCAAAATCGACCCAATGCTAGTCATAGAGATTCCAATCAATAGATACCTCAACCCCGTGCCCAGCTACTGATTCTAGACATATCTCCTGCACATGATATGGCTACCCAAACACAAGAGGAATTTCTTACGCTAATTGAGATGATTTCCCGGCACACCACAACTATTGACTAAGCATGGCCCTCTTCCCTCTTCTTCTTTTGGTGTACTTCTCATTTGCTTCATTTTACAAAGTTTAAAAAACAAATGTGCACAGCTGATTTAAAACCAATGCACATACAAAATTATACACAGAGCATAATATTGTCAAATATTGTGAAACGTATCTATTAAGTTATAGATATTTTCCAACTATATATATTTCCACTGAAGTTCACTATAAACCGTTGAGCATAAGATATTAAGAGATAGATATTGAATAGATGCATGAATAAGTCAAAAAGTCCAGTAAACACGTATTCCAAAATACACTATTGGAATGTTTTGGAAGTCGCAAGCCAAAAAGAGAAAACTGATATTCCAAAGCCAGTAAAGAGATAGGTATTCAGAGGGATATAAACAAAATAGTTTCAAGATTGTGAATTAATATTTAAAGTAATAAGACACATCCACTCCAATATAGCACATATATATAAATCCAGCGAAGAGATGGATTTTAAAGCCTGTGAATATTTGGTATGTGTCAAGCCATTAATCTTGAAAATTTGCAGAGTTACCATTCTCCAAATTGCGAATTGGATATATGTTTAATAACATATGATTTTTAATGAATTTACACTTTGGATTAAATTATATTGTTTTCTCAATAATTTTTTATAATTTTAAATTAGTTTACTGTATATTGTTAGCTTGATAGACATGACACATCTTACTTGCTTGGATTGTAGAAAGCATTTCTTATCTCAACACACTACTTCATTCTAGTGTCACATCTACTAATAAATAATTTTTTCATTCACTTATTAAAGTATAAGTTCTAGATGAGTGAGTCCAGAAAATTTAGGGATCTTTTAGATGCAATGGTAGATTGAAGCCAATCATTCAAGATCCATAAAATAGAAATCATCCCAAGCAATTTCGACATTGCCAAGCCTAGTCCCAACCTTTCCAACATGCTTGCCAATTAGGATAGTTAAGTAAAATGCACACGTGTTATAGTGTAAAAAACACGATAGCGTTTTAGTGTACAAAAACACGCCCATGTTATGTTAAACCTGATTTATGCTTACAACAAGATGAGCCCATCATTTTCTCCACAATCACCCACAGCAACGTGTTCTGTTTGAGAAAAAATAGCAAGGGTGAACACGATTTCGGTGATAATAGGCCAACATACTCCACCTTGGGGGATCAATCTCTTCCTTGTGAAGTATTTACTCCAAATTCTCTCATGCTAATTTCCCTATTTTCAATAATTTCTATGCCCTAATATGAATAGAAACCATAATCTTTTAAATTCATTTGTCGATAAATAAATTTACATGCCCAATGGAAACCAAAACCCCAATTTACGCATAAAAAATAAATCATTTTGGATATTTACATATGTATATTCACAAGCATCCTTGTGAATCCAAATCAAAATTCAAAAATATGCAAAGTTTCTGAAGTATATTGCAAGTTTGCATAAGAAATTTACATGCCTAATGGTAACCAAAATCCTAATTTAGTGATAAAAAACAGATCAATTTCAGTATTTGCATAAGCATATTCACAAGCATCCTTGTGAATCCATACCAAAATTTACAAATATGCAAATTTTGTCAAGTATATTGCAAGTTCGCATAAGAAATTTGCATGTCCAATGGAAACCAAAACCCCAATTTACTCATAAAAAGCAATTCAATTTCACTATTTTCATATGTTTATTCACATGCATCCTTGTGAATCCAAACCAAAATTCACAAATATTTGAAGTTTTTCAAGTATATTGCAAGGTTGCATACAAAAATAAACATAAACAAACATAAACAAACATGGTAAATCCCTTGCATCTATCTAAAACCTAATAAACACGTTAATAAACACCTTATAGTTTTGATGAAACTTCCTACACCAAGTGTTAAAATAAGGTATAGAAGCTTCTCATGCATAACAAATATTTCCTCTTGATTGAAGGGTACATTATGGTTAAGGTCAAAGAAATAGAGTTCAACAACAGGCTCTACGAACATCAAGATATATAGGGAGGTTGATGTGTTTGACTACATTCCAATCACATACTATCACACATGATAGAATCTAGTGGAAACCTTGAAACCATAAAAGGTCCACTATACACAAATATGCAAACTTTCTCATGGTTATATAGAAATAATGCATACAACTAAAATAACATCAAGTGGAATCCATACATGGCCCAAATTAAATATAAATAAAGATGCTAAATGGACTTTGGAGTCCAAAAAAATTCATGCTACAACAACTAATTACATATCTATCGAAATCCTTTCATATATTGGGATTTTATTCATCAATAACACCTTCTTCCACCTCTTCTAGGCTCTAGCACTTGCCGCTACCCGCAATCTAGGAGTTGGTCCTACAAGGGCATTAGTCAACACCTCACAATTTCAATGAAACTTCATAATCCAAGCTTTAAAGTAAGTTAGAGTATCTTCCCAATCAACAAATGCACATAGGAAATTTTATGTACATGGCATATCGAAATTAGAATTAATACAAATTTACAACATAATTTAAGATGAAAAAATGTCAAATGTTTATTCTTTACTGTAAAATTCAATATCAATTTTAAAATTTAAATTATAAATAGTTTATGTTGTTATTTGTGGTACATTAGTTTTACACTTTTCATTGCTTAGAGATGTCATTGTACCATGTGTTTATTTTTCTAATGATATTTTATAGTTATTTATGATTGTAGTGGATACTATGGACCACAATGTAGATATTTTGAGAGCTATTGGTCATTTGAGATAAATTGGTTCTGCTTGGAGCGGTGGAGATGAACCTCACCACCGCTTGTGAACATCATTGCTAACTATAGTGGATATGATAAGCAGATAAAATAGTGCTTTGTATAGCATAACATATTATAGGGAGACAAAAAGACAAGAATATGCTAATGGTTTGAGCTACAACAAGATTAAGAAGCTCAAAATAACACTGAAGAGCATATATATACACTATTTAGAGTGCCTTGGATGGATGGCATTCCAGAGAGAAGAATACCACATATTTCCATTAAGTGGTGCATCTGTCAACCAATTAGAGACCATTGGATGGACAGATGGTACATGGTTTTTGATATTCCCTGCACAACAACAAGGAAGTGCCAATGTACTTCCTCCACAAAATTTATGCAGATTTTGTGATGGGAAAACATGTCAACTATTTTGACATGTTGGGGTTCCAGGGCACTAGTAGGGGGATTCCCCAAAACCGACCCAATGCTAGACATAGAGATGCCAATCAACAGATACCTCCACCCTATGCCTAGCTATTGAGGACAGACATCCTTCCTGCAAATGATATGGTTACCAAGATATAGGAGGCATGTCTTACACTAGCTGAGATGATTTGTCGGCACACCACAATTATTGACTAGGCAGGGCCCTCTACTTCTTATGGGATAGTTCTCTTTTGCTTCATTTTACAATGTTAAAAATTACTCTCCAGCATAGGCTACAATTAGTATGGCTCACTAACACAATAGGCTATAGTACCTCACCTTTAGTGGATCACGAAGTTGACATGACAAACTAGTCTCTAGGGTACAAACTAGGGTTTATATTACAAACTAGGGTTACTAGGATTGGCTATATGGTTTGTAAGATAGGATTTCCAGGCTAGGATTTTCCAGGGTTATTAAGCATGGGAAGATTTTTATACATTATTTTAACACTTGCATTAAGAAGTTCCATGAAAACTTGGGGTGTTGACTAATGTCCTTATATGACCAACTTCAAGACTTAAGGCCTAACACTTGTAATTACATTATCTAAATTAAAAGAGATCAAGCTTCATCCATATCAAAATGAATACCCATCCTTCCAATTGATGTGATTATTGTCATTCTTATTATTTCAATCTACTTTTATTAAAAGACTAGTAGCCTCCTTCATTCTAAGGTTTGAATGTTTGATACAAGATATTGGTCAATAGTGACATCAAATAAATGGTACTAGTGATGTATAGATGATAGTTAGTGGCTACAAACTATGTTTTCTAGGATTTTGAACACAAACTAGGGTTTCTAGGGTTTAGAATTCAAACTAGGGTTTATGGTACAAATTAGGGTTACTTGGATTGGCTCTTGATGTAGTATGTCATGTGGATACTTCTCTTTTGCTTCATTTTACAATGTTAAAAATTACTCTCCATCGTAGGATACACTTAACTATATGGTTCACTAACACAAGGGGCTACAATTCCTGAGCTTTAGTGGATCACGAAGTTGACACAAAATAATATCTTGGTTACAAACTAGGGTATCTAGAGTTTAGAATTCAAACTAGGGTTTATGGTACAAACTAGGGTTACTAGGATTGTCTATAGGGTTTGTAAGCTAGGATTTCTAGGCTAGGATTGGCTAGGGTTATTAAGAATGGGAAGCTTTTTATACCTTATTTTAACACTTGCATTAGGAAGTTCCATGAAAAATTGGGGTGTTTACTAATGTCCTTATAGGACCAACTTCAAGATTCATGGCAGATGCAATAGACATATCTTAGATAGAGTGCTAGATAATGGTATAGGGCTATATAGCATGAGTCATGTAAGTATGAATATAATAAAACAAATACATGATGAGGCTTGTGCAATTTATCAAATTGTAGAATTCTATGCAATTTATCAATCTATCATGCTGGCAATCTATGAAGTTGTAAATAATCAATGAGACCATGAAACCAAAATACCTGAGTACCAGATACTTGACTACCTATATATGGTCATTTGTCTAGACCATCGGGATCACCTATAATAACAACAATTTCCTTTATCCTCTCATTCTCAGAGTAAGGAAAAAAGTATCGTGACTTGGATGAGTTTTTGCTTGGAATCGTTTACAGCTGGTGGTTTGTGCCAATAACTAAGTTTGTATAATGGTATACAACTTGACCTGGTATATAATCTTTAAATACGTAACATTTTTATTTTGTGTGTGGGAAACTTGTGTCAAATATTCTCCTTTGATAACCATCAACCCAATTGGAAAATCATTGACCTTGGAGTCGCTTTATGAGACAATGAGGGTATGCTTCCCATCCAAGCAATGTGCCAACCAATAGTAAGTGTTCCATTCATTGCCGTTGAAGGAAACCACTGCATATATGTGCCCTGCATAAAATAAAGGGCTAACCTAGGAGTCAGCTAACTAAACACAACTAGTCATCAAACATTTCAAAGTTATTAACATAAGAGTCGAACCTGGTTGTATGGGATCTAATATGTGGTCATAATCAGGTGAAATACACGAGCTCCAATTGGGATAATTCTGTAGTTATTTTTTGACCAATGGCAAGTGATACAAAATCCCATCTGTCACACCGATCTGTGAATTCACAATTGTCGCATTCACCACTATTGCATGGATAACATAAACAAGAGAGTTTCCTTGTCAACATTTCAACTATAGCATTATCTGATGTTCTAATTGAATGGAATGCATGATTTCCTTGGATGGCCTTGCTTTCATATAGGTGTGATCAATCTACATCAACCACCTCCAAAAAATATCTATGTGCATGTGCTTTTTGAGATGATTGGTCTTCTTTCCTTCTGGCTCCCTTCCCCATTACTGAAGAACACCATGCAACGATGGTTGTTAATTTCATTTCTTGCCTATGTAATGCAGTCTTGATGCATGCAACTGCTCCATCCTGTTCCCCTTTTCCCTGTTTGGTCTCAAAATAGTTACAATTATGTGGAACCTTGTGCCTCTTGTGGAGAATTCACAACCATTGGAAGACAAGGGCATTTTTGAATTGCCTCACTTAATCATTAGACCAAATCCAATGTTGTTCCATCTATATATTGTGATCCTTCAGGTGATTGTAGAATAATTTAAAGCTTTGTTGTACAAAATCCAAGTCATGACACATGTAATCACTTATGTAAAAGTGATACTCCCTCAATATAACCATTTTATTTTCAGTACTATCTTCCCCATGTCTATAGGTGATATGGACCATTATGTTGACTTGGTCTGAGTGATAATATTGACTTTGAATCTCTTTCTACGGTTGAAGAGTGTAGTTTTCCGCAAAATCAACCATTGAAAAGATAATTACACTATAACAAAACCCTGTAATTAGCATCTCTTTTAGCTTCCTTTTTAGCGTCCTCTTTAACTTTTAGTGTATTTTTCATCATTTTTTGGACAAAGTGGACACTTTTCCATGGGATGGTGCATTTAACGGCGTTATTTGCGTCCCTTTTTAAAATTTGGCACTATTTTGGACGCTAATTAGCATCCCAATTAGCATCCCTTTTTAAAATTTATCGCTATTTTGGACAATAATTAACATCCCAATTAATGACCCAATTAGCATCACAATTATCATCCCAATTAGCATCCCAATTAACGTCCCAATTAGCATCCACAAAAACATCCCATATAACGCCAAGAATTGCCTCCAAAAAAATGTCATGAATAGCATAGCACCATATATTAATCCAGGGTTAGTGATAGGAATTGCGCCATGAATTTTGACAGGAAAAACATTTAACATAGCGCTAAGTATAGAGCTAGGAATTGCACCTAGAAAACATCCAACATAGAGGAGGGTATAGATCTAGGTATAGAACCTGAAATAATGCCAGAAATATTGAAAGAAACAGCGCTAGGAATTGCACTAGGTTTAGAGCTAGGAATTGTGTTTGGAAAACGTCTGACATAACGTCAGATAAATCAATGTTAATGTCAATGATCATGATTCATGTGATAGCACTTTTGTATCTTGATTATCATAGTGGCACCTAAATGGTCGTAATCATGACACTTTTGGATCTTGATTAATCGTAATGAGGGGTAAATTACCTTAATGTCACCTAAATTGCTCTAATGGCATTTGAGTGTCCCCAACAAAATTTGATAGACACTAATGGCATATGATTGGCCCTAACAACATGACTATGATGAATTACGATAATTATAGTGGAGTGTATGGATATGATTCGATAAGTATAAGACTATATCATTCATTCTTGTGAGCTAGTATGGCTCCTTGCTCATTATTATCGGAATTATATCGATGATGATTATGATTTTGACAATGATGTTGATTTATTTTATGATGATGATGACGATGTGGATGTGGATGTCAATAATGATTATGCATGTGGTATCACTTTTGGATCCTAATTGATTCTAATGGCACCAAAATTTTTGTAATGACATCTAAACAACCCTATTATCATTGAAATGACAGTAGCAACATATAATTGACCTTAACAATTACATGACATGAATCCTAAATTCTATTAGTAATTAAAAACACTAATGGCATATGTGTGACCACAATGACAGTGATGACGATGATTTTGTTGATGATGTACTTAATGCCAATGATGATGATGATAATGAGGATGATGATGATGACAACGTCAATGTCCACAATGATGATACATGTCATAATACTTCTAGATACTGCAAAAATTGAGATATTGCAGTAAATACAAAGTAATAGAAGTTGTGAGTTGTTGACCATAAAAATATTATTAGCCATTGGGTTTTACATTAACTGATTTGGCCATTGGGTTTAGTAGTTCCCCCACCCTCCCTACACCCCCCCTTGCAGAAAGGTAGTACAATATCACCTATCATGGTGCTACCAAAATGTCACCCTACAAGGTTGTTTTGGACAACCCCCCCATCCATACCCTCAATTTTACCAAGAACATCCAAGGCACAAGAAGTGGATATCAATCTTAACACAAAATCTAACTTTCTTTGTACTCTTAAGGACATTTTGGTATTGGTTTAAAATGGAATAAAGCAACAATAATTTCAATAATTCCCATAGTGTTACTTTGAATAAGTGGATCAAATGTTTTTACATCTTTGGCCTTATAAACAAACATCTCTCAAGGAAAAAAATAGTTAGCTACTCAAGTTTTATGGAATTGGTGTATTTTTCGTTAAAGATTCAGAATAATTGGTTCAATTTTTTATGATTCTTTTGAGGATGTCAAATTTCTATTAAATTTTAAAGTAGTTTCATTTGTTATGTGAAATTCCCTTGCACTGACATATTTGAGTATTATTTTGCATTTTACCTACTGCGAAGCCAGGAGACATACTTTGATAGACTTTATCAGATATCTTTGCTATGCGCTATGGAAAAGCTTAGGTCACGGGATGTAGGAGTGTCTTTGGCTGTAGAGGAAACCCCAACATCTCCACATTCTGAGGATAATAATCCATCGGCGAATTGAAAAATAACCAGGGGTCATTGAAAGGGAGGTGGAGATCTTGGGACTCCCACTAGTGTTTTCATTACAAGAAGTGTGAGGAGAAGCACGAGACTCAATGCTAGGGTAAATCAGGTATGGTTTGCTCCAAGTAGTAATCTTGAGCAATAGTGGCCTTCAATTGTAGTAGTAAACGATGGCAGTGATGGAACCATGGTAGATCAACCAAATTATTCTATCAAGAACAATAATGGGGTAAGTTCGAGGAGAGGCATGGGAAAAGGAAATGGAAGCAACAGAGGTTGAGGAAAAATAAAGGGTAAGAAAAATTTCTCTGACAATTAGAGAGGCATATTATTATGATGTTTACATTTTTTGTTTTCCTTTAACCTCTTTCAAAACATACCTGGTCTACAAGATTCTTCTCTCAGAATCATAATTGAATTGTTTGTCAATGTGAGCTCCAAAGATTTGGTTTTCTTTATTCATATTAAGAATAAAGACACAAGGAAAATGGAGTGGGTTACAGAGAAAATTAACTGACATTAATATCCATATTCCAAAGATGTTCAGAAATTTAATTGGGTGGATAAACACATATGGACAAGAACAAAATGGAAACAGTTGATATTTAAATTAAATTACCTATGTCAATGGAGGAGTAGTTTATTGGTGAGGTTGACGTTTATTGAGTGACAAACCATTGACCAGGGTTCCATTCTAACTGCGGTCTACCCTTTCAATATAGAATGACCATAAATAAATCCATCCATTACTTAGGAATGCATTCGATGACCCATTTAGCACATAAAAAAATCATAATTCAACAAGAAATGATAATAACTGGTACATTTAAAATACATATGTCTTCCCATACAATACTTTCCCATAAACCATATTTACATTTCCCCTGTGAATCTGACCTCTTCTGAGATTAGCATAAGGCCATTTTCAACTAATTTACATAGTTAACATTAAATTAGAGAACATAGGTATAATATATGCCCTGTCCATCATAACAATGGTTGTCATAGCCTTTAATTCGGATCTCATTTATCTCTTTGATAGCTAGGAGGTTTTTGTGATTTAGCATTTGATACAACTTTAAATACTTTTGTTGGGTGTGACCATCCATTTTGCAATGGAAATAGTGGTAGGGGTTCTTCCCATAGGGGGTTCACTATGTAGGAAATATATGTAGAGGCTCTTCCAAATATGTGTAATGGTGATGCTCTTTTTAATTTTCTCTTTCCCCTAGATGATCCCCTACCGAATGAAATCACATCACATGCCTAGACCCATTTTCCCTCACATACTCATCCAACTACACAATGAGTGCATCCTATACTTCCTCTACTCGAGGTAACACTCCATATGGGGATTACACATGCGCTGTTAAGTGACACATCTCTTTTCAATTATATTTTTGTTAATGTTGTCAATGTGTGTGCTGCAAAAAATCCTACACACATACAATGATGTTGTATATGTGTATTGAAAGTGGATGGCTCTTTACCATTAATCATTGTACACCTGTGTAGTGTAGTTTATGGAATTAAACATTGGTTTTAAGTCCAAATATTTAGGTCATGTGAATTTTGGGGCATTTCTAACTCAGGTAGCTGCTAGAGTTATGGTAAGCACAGTGTTGGAATTTGGCCAGAACTTCACACGTCAACAATGCTTTTAATGATATTTTATGCTTTTATTTTCCATCTTAAAATGCTTTTCTTAAATGAATAGGATTCATTATCGCTCTTCTTAGTTGTAATTTACAAGAATTTAAGGCTTTTGAATCACCATATAACTTGGCCTCCTAATCACTATGAATACATGACTTGAGGAACCGTGTAGGACTGGCAGTCAGTTGGGGATGTCCCACGAGACCCATCCCTTGACCATCTATACATGATGCACAACCCAAAATATATTGTAATGAAAAAAATGAATACACAAATCACCATCCCATTAATGAAAACATATTTGAATATTAAATTACAGTCTTTAAATGGGAGGGGGCTTCCACCCCTCCCTCAATGATCACCATTGATTAGCCTCATAGTCATCAGATGGTCGATGATCATCCAGGGGGTTCTGATGATACTGAGCAGGGCCTAAGAAATTACCAGATCAAACCCTAGAAGAAAACCCTAGTTTCTCTTTCATTCTGTTATGTTCACTAATAAAGTGTAATACTGTGGTAAAAGAGAAACGTACTTAATCACAAATGTTAAATTGTTGCAAAATATGTAATGCACTTCATGTGGCATGCATTCTAAGCTAGCATAACCAGGGTTAGGGCATAAAATATTTTTGTTAAACACTTGTTGTGAAACATACATGTATGTGATGGGGGGGATGAAGTCAATTGAATCATTGCAACTCACTGCATGTTTGAGTCTCAACACTCTGCCTTTTAAATTGAACCAAAATACCAAAAGAAATTTATCAATGGATAGATTTGAGAAAGTTCTAGGTGTGAGTAATTAAGGTCTTGTGGCTCTAAAATTTGTTGTATTTTGTACCAGTCCATGATTCAGTGAATTGATAGTCACTAGTAGTAATTTAAGTTATTTAATGAAAACAATTAATATGTATAACCTCTATGTCGAAACTATTTTCCATGTTGATGTAGGCCACTACCCTCTTTATTGTCTTACCAAAAGGCATGATAATGAGGAAGAAGACATGAAATTATGGACTTGACCTTCAAATAATGCCTTGCAATCACATTGGTAAGGAGTGATAAGAAGATCACAGGAATCCAATGTGTCAAATATTAGTTGATAGTGTTAATCAAAGACTTATATGGTAATTTTAATATAAGACTCACTTATAGTTATCTCTTACTCTTTGCGTCTTGACACATTTAATATTTTATGGTTGTCTTTGTGCCTTGAACCAATTTGTATTATAAGGTGGGGATGTGCATGCATAATGATCCTTAGTTATGACCATGAGAGGAGGATTTGAAGAGAAGAGGATCTAAAGACAAGTAATTTTTATATGTATTTTGCTAGCGCCGAGGACAAATGTTGTGAGAAACCACAAATGTTTGTACGGACGGAGGGAGATTACATCACGATCATGCCACCCATCAAATTGAAGGCTATTCTTGAGCCAACAATTATTTTTTTAATTTTATTAATAACCATTGTTTCTCCATATCATGTGCCCAAAGAAACCTCTCTATACCAACGCATAAATCAACTTCTGCACAGTTTGTGATCCTAGCTACATGTCGTTATTTGTATTTGCATGACATCGAGTGTTCTTTATATTTGTTGTGAGTCCATGATATTCATGCAAGAAATGAAGTCTTGTAGAGGAGGACTTATATAACCAGCCTTTTAAATTTCATTTTGACAAAATAAAGAGTGGACATTGGTAGCGATGTCCACATACATACTAGGCACAATTGTTTGAGCTCCTTTCGGGCCTAGTAGTAGACTAGTAGTTGTCCTTTTTTGTTATAGTTGTAGTTGTTGACAAAATTTCACATGTTAGATTGCAGCCCCAGGTGACTCGAGATTCAGAGTCGCATCTCAATGGCTAGTGCCTCGTAGTCATCAATGATCAATAGTCATCTTGCACAACTAAGCAGTGAGTTCATGACATGAGTGAGTAAGTGATTATAATTTATCATATTTCCAATGTTATGAATGATGAGTTAAACTTTATATGGATAGGTAATTTCAAATGTTTCCCTTATTTTGAAATGTTGATATAAATATAAATTACATCCTTCTTAATTGGACGGTAAAATTCAATTTTTAAATTTTTTTTGAAGGATAATTTTAACTTTACACTTGCGCAAATCATGTGTAAATTGTATATTATTATTGGTCTAGTAAATTTGCTCTAAGTGACTCTTGTCATACCACCATACTATTGATTAATCCAATGAATACTTGTTTACCCAATGCCATAAGAATTATAGTGGAATTCCATACTGAGATCCTTGTCACAAAAAGATGTCCCAATTCTTGAGGGTTCATATTTTGTTTTTAAGATGACTTACCCCTTTATTTATTTCGATCGATAGATGAGGTTAAAAAGTAATGGTAAGGACGTGAAATTGAGGCAACAAGTTTAACATCCTATTCGATCCCTCCCTCGATCAATTAATTGGAGCATTGGTGGACCCTTTGGAAGGGCTGGGAAGGGTTCAATTTTGAGCATTGGGGCCCATACCATACAAACCTCCTCATTGAACTGCAATCATAAGGTTATCCTTGAGTTGTATGTGACCATGTGTGTCCCATCCACGACCCTCCGATCGGTGAAGAGGACGCGACCATGGTGTTAACCATCCAGGCTACCAGCCCCATGAACATGTGCATACATAATTAAGTATGCTGAAGAAGAATGCATTGAAGTAGAACATACACATGTGCAATCATCTATCATACACAGCTACAATTATCTATCAAACAAAGCAGAATCAACATACATTCATATAAGCATTCACTCAACATGTACATAACATTCATTAACAAAAAATATGGTAGCAGAAGTAAAAATGGACAAGATCACTTATGTTATGAAGAACTCACCCCGCAACCAGCTACGTCGTTGCAACGTTCCACCCAACCATAGGCCAATGTGCTCCTTAATCTCTCAGCGGTGCTGCCACCCTCGAGATGGGCATGATTCTCCAAGGAATAAGGGAACAAGTAGGCTTACACATAGACACAAAACACAGCCAAGCCAACACAATTGGGTTTATCAGGCCATCAACAAGACAACCAAGCCAACATGGTTAGGTTTATCAGGCCATCAAGGAGTTGGGAAAGGCTAAATGCTAAGATGGTGAGCTCATTAGAGAGATAGGAACACCTACACCAGAACTAGCCTGACTTCTAAGACACCCACACACACCCAACACAAGGAATCAGTCCCTTCTCTGCTACACAGTCCCTCAGGCCCTGCATTCCCTTCCATTTCTATTCAGGGGTTGTGGAGAAGAAATCCATCCCTCTAGCTCTGTCTGTGTGGTTTCCAGCAACCGGGTTTATCAAGCAAACTAAGCCCCCATCCCTGCTCCCAACACAGTCCGAAGACCAACCATTGCACGCAGGAAATAAATCAGCCATTACAGCTTAATAGGGAGAAATGAATCCCAAGTGAATTATACAATCCCAAACGTATTAGTGAACATGGGGGAAAAGCAACAGTCCTGAAATGTAATCAATGAGCACAGCTCACAACATGGGAAAATGACCCCAAACAGTCTGTGCATGAGAGAAACTTGCACCAGACCCCAAATGTAAAGAAGACCACAACAATCACAACGTGAGGGAGACCACAGCCATGAAACAAATCTTGAGGAGAATGGCGGCAACCATGCCTCATGGGAAGAAAAATGGTTCCAATTTCAACATTAAAATGACGGGAAAAAAAATACATGACCATACCAGTCTGTGAGATAGCCGAAAATGTGAATGGACATTCACAGCAAGTCGTGGATGAAAGAGCACGTCTCTCAGCTCCCTGCATCAGTCGAAAAACTAGGAAAATTCCTGTGCGTGAGGATAATGAATAGACAGTGGTTCCTGCGTGAAGATGAACAGCTCTGGCTATGCACGCGGATGAATAGACAATGGATAGTAGCGAGTGTTGAGTCTCAAAAATGTCCCTTTTTCATCCACTTTATCTTCCCTATTCCTTACATTTCATCGTCCCATTACCCTTTTATCATACCATTTCCATACAT
>LPNX010776294.1:0-38349 GCA_001517045.1 Pseudotsuga menziesii
CATAAAACCCCTAACTCATAATATTTTAATATATCTTATATTTTTGTAGTACATCTCTTAGGAGGCCCATTTTTTACCTCAAATTCTCTCTAATGCCTAGAGCTAGCGAAGGAGAAATGAGAGAGTTGGAGATTATTGAAAAAATCCAACAAACAAATAAAACGAGAGGCAAGCATTGTCGAAGGATTGACCCCATAGTCAAAGTCTAAGGAATGCTATAACGAAAATAAGTATCTATAGAAGTGAAAAGGAAGAACTCAAGCAATGACTTGTTTGATCTAGAAAGAGGTCTTCTCGAGTCGAGCCCTACCCGAGCCAACCACCTAGAGCGAGCCAATCACTAGGGATAAGATCAAAGATAGAGGTACCTGTAATAATGAAGAGAAGGGGATCATTGATTATCCAATTACTCCTTAGTCGATAGTAGAACGATAGCCACCAATTAACAAGCAAAATTTGATCTAACAATCGTTAATTATAGAGTTGACTTTCACTTGGTTATTAAGCTAATATTTGCGAATTAAAAGAGGTGAATATGGAAGGAGTTCACATGGGAAAGTGTAATTTTAAGTGTTGAACCCAGATGGCTAAAGTCAAGCACTTCCAAAACTATCTTATAGACTCTAACTCCAATTGGACAAGTCTACACATGTTGCTAAACCTTCTTGAAAAAGAGACTTGATCCTAATCCCTGATACAATACCATAATAACTACTAAGTCTATTGTAAATGTGATCAAAGAATAAAATACATGAGATGTGAGAAGGAGTACCTTTACTTTTGAAACCGAACAAGATAATGATGAAAATTGCATTAATGAAGGTGGAGGATTGTAATCTCAATGCCAAACCAAGCCATGTACCTGCATTAAAAATGTTAGTTGTTTTTCAAAATATAGTGTGGAATAGGAACGAATCCTCACAGAAAAAGCAAGCTACAAAGCAAGTGCGAGGATACAAAAAAGAAAGAGGTGAAGAAGACACTATCAGAGAACTGACATGGAAAAGAAGCGAAACGTGGTAGTGCTAGAGCTAAAGAACGCAAGAGGAGGGAATTGAAGATTATCGTAAAATTCTACAAAGGAGAAGAGAATATGCAGGCATTATCGAGGTATCGATCCCATGGATGCAGTCTAGAGGATGCGATAACGAAGATAGGTACCCTATAGAAGTGAAAACGAGGAAGCGTAGTGATGACTTGTTCGATCTAAAAGAGATTCATCTCGACTCGGGCCCTACCCGAGACAATGACCTAGAGGGAGGCAGCCATAAGGTTTGAGATCAAAGATAATAGTTACATATAAGACTGAAGTGAAGAGGATTGCCGACGTGAAATCGAATTGAGTATACTATTAAGAAATCTTTGAAGAGACTAACTAAGGAGAAAAAATAAATGGAAGGGAATTTCATGGCTAAGGTTTTTCGGTTTATTAAGGGACCTAGGTCTGCAAATTAGCCTACACATGTTACTAAACCATTTTGAAAAAGAGAAGTGATACTAATTCTTCCTACAGTGAAATAATAACACCTAAGTCTTTTATACATGTGATCAAATAAGGAAACACATGAGATGTGAAGACGAGTACCTTTACTTTTCAAACCAACAATGTGCATGATATAAATCCCATAGATCCAGGTGGAGGATCGTCATCTCAATGCCAAACCAACCCATGTACCTACATCACAAATTTTAGTTAGTTTGGTCAAGCACGTGTAGAATAAAGACAACGACTTGTAGAAAAAGGGAGCTACCAAGCAAATGCGAGGATGGAAAAAGCGAGGAGGAGAAAAAGCCACTACGTAAGAAGTGATAAGGGAAAGACGCAAAATGTGGCAGTCCTAAAGCTAGCAATGAAAAAAGGAGAGAATTAAAGATTATCCAAAATGCTCAGCAACGGAAAACGAGAATATGCAAGCATTATCGAGGTATCAATCCCATAGCTGCAGTCTACAGGATGCGATAACAAAGATAGGTACCCTATGGAAGTGAAAACGAGGAAGCAAAGTGATGATTGTTCAATCTAGAAAAGAATCATCTCGAGTCGGGCCCTACCCGAGACAACAACCTAGAGCGATGCAACCATAAGGTATCAGATCAAAGACAAAGTTACATGTAAGATAGAAGCGAACTCGATTTTCGATGTGAAATCGAGTTCAGTATACAATAAAGAAACCTTAGATGAGACAGACTCAGGAGAAAAAATTGATGGAAGGAAATTTCATAGCTAAGATTTTTCGGTTTATTAAGGGACCTAGGTCTGCAAATCACCCTTCACATGTTACTAAACCTTTTTTAAAAAGAGACATGATACTAATCCCTGTTACAGTGCGATAATAACATGTAAGTCAATTATACATGAGATCAAATAATGAAATACGTGAGTTGTGAAGAGGAGTACCTTTACTTTTCAAACCAACAATGCTAATGACATAAATCCCATCGGTGCATGTGAAGGATCGTAATCTCAATGTCAAACCAACCCATGTACCTGCATCACAAATGTTAGTTATTTTGGTCAAGCACGTGTAGAATAGGGACAACGACTCGTAAAAAAATGGAGCTACCAAGCAAATATGGGGATGGACACTACGAAAGAACGAATAGAGGAAAGAGGCGAAATTTGGTAGCGCTGGAGCTAGTGATGTAAAAAGGAGAGATTCGGAGATTATCAAAAAATTTCATCAAAGGCGAGAGACGAGAGGCAAGCATTGTCGAAGCATCAACCCCATAGTTGAATTCTACGGAATGCGATAAAAAAAATTGGCATTCATAGAAGTGAAAAGCACAAAATCGAGCAATCAGTTGTTCTATCTAGAAAGAGGTCATCTCGAGACAAGCCCTGGCAGAGCCAACGACCTAGAGTGAGCCAATCTTTGGGTATGAGATCAAAGATAAAGTTACCTGTAATAGTGAAGAGTAAGGGATCGTCAACTATTCAATTACTCCTTATCTAATCATAGAACTTTAGCCACCAATCAACAAGCAAAAGGCAATCTAACAATTGTTAATTAAAGAATTCACTATCAAATGATTATTGAGATAAGCTTTGTAGATGAAAAGAGGTGAAAATGGAAGGAGATCACATGGGAAAGTATGTTTTAAGTGTTGAACCCAGATGGCTTAAGTCAAGCACTTCCAAAAGTATCCTATAGATTCTAACTCCAACTGGACAAGTCTACGCATATTACTAAACCTTCTTGAAAAAGAAACCTCCTAATCCCTGATACAATACCATAATAACTACTAACTCTATTATAAATCTAATTAAACAATGAAATACATGAGATGTGAGAAAGAGTACCTTTACTTTTGAAACCGAACCAGATAATGATGAAAATCGCGTTGATGCACGTGGAGGATCGTAATCTACATGCCAAACCAGGACATTTACCTGCATAAAAAATGTTAGTTGTTTCTCTAAATACCGTGTGGTATAGGGACGAATCCTCCCACAAAAAGAGAGCTACAAAGCAAGTGTGAGGATACAAAAATGAAAGAGGTGAAGAAGACACTATGGAAGAGCTAACATGGGAAAGAAGCAAAATGTGGTAGTGTTAGAGCTAAAGAACGCAAAAGGAGGGACTTGAAGATTATCGTAGAATTTTAGCAAAGGAAAAAGACAATAGGCATGCATTAACAATGTATTGATCCCAATAGTTGTAGTCTACAAAATTCAATAATGAAGATAGGTACCCTATAGAAGTGAAAACAATGAAGTGGAGTGATGACCTGTTCGATATAGAAAGATGTTGTCTCGAGTCGAGCCCTACCCGAAACGACAACCTAGAGCGAGGCAGCCACTAGGGATGAGATCAAAGATAGAGTTACATATAAACTGAAGCTAAGGGGATTATTGACGTGAAATCGAGCTGAGTATACAATCTAGAAACCTTAGAAGAGACAAAGTGAGAAAGAAAAATACAAGGAAGGGAATTTGATACCTAATTTTTTTTTGTTTATTAAGTGATCTAGGTCTCCAATTTAGCCTACACAAGTTAATAAACCTTTTTGAAAAAGAGAGCTGATTGTAATCCCTGTTACAATTGAATAATAACACCTAAGTCTATTATACACGTGATCAAATAATGAAATACATGAGATGTGAAGAGGAGTACCTTTATTTTTCAAACCAACGTTGTTAATGATATAAATACCATTGATGCACTTGGAGGATCATAATCTCAAATCCAAACTAACCCATGTACCTGCATCACAAATGTTTATTAGTTTGGTCAACCATGTGTGGAATAGGGACAACGACTCATAGGAAAAGGGAGCTACCATGTAAATGTGGGTATAGAAAAAGCGAGGAGGAGAAAAAGACACTACGGAATAACTTATAGAGGAACGAGGCAAAATGTGGCACTCCTAGAGCTAGTGAAGGAAAAAGGAGAGAGTTGGAGATTATTGAAAAAATCCAGCAAAGGAATGAAACAAGAGGCAAGCATTGTCGAAGGATTGACCCCATAGTCGAAGTCTAAGGAATGCGAAAATAAGTATCTATAGAAGTGAAAAGGAAGAACTCGAGCAATGACTTGTTCAATCTAGAAAGAGGTCATCTCGAGTCGGGCCCTACCCGAGCCAACAACCTAGAGCGAGCCAATCACTAGGGATAAGATAAAAGATACAGGTACCTGTAATAGTGAAGAGAAGGGGATCGTTGATTATCCAATTACTCCTTAGCCGATAGTAGAACGATAGCCACCAATTCACAAGAAAACATTAGAGGAAATTTCAACTCAAAATGGGCCTCCTAAAATAAATTAATAAAATAACAGTTAAAATAATATTTATTAATTGTGGAGGAAGAAAAGAAAAAAACTACTTTTTTGTTTGTATTTTTGACATATCTCCCCGTGTTTTTACTCAAATTTCGACCAGGAGAGCTCGTTGGATGCGGAATTGAATTCTGCATCCAACGAGTACCCACTCAGCATACTTTTGACGGACCCCTCTACCCCAAAAACAAGAAATACCTGATTCCGCATCCAAAGAGCTCTCCCGATCGAAATTTGAGTAAAAACACGGGGAGATATGTCGAAAATACAAACAAAAAAAGTAGTTTTTTTTATGATACCTATCCCCAAATTTATATTAAAAAAGTGTTTAAAACCTATATGGTATTTAAAATTTAAAGCAATTTCATTGGCTAACACATGATGACATGGAATTTGAATCAAAGTTAAAAGGCCCATTTTGAGTTGAAATTTCCTCTAATGATTCGATCTAACAATCGTTAATTATAGAGTTGACTTTCACTTGGTTATTAAGTTAATATTTGCAGATTAAAAGAGGTGAATATGGAAGGAGTTCACATGGGAAAGTGTAGTTTTAAGTGTTGAACCCAGATGGCTAAAGTCAAGCACTTCCAAAAGTATCATATAGACTCTAACTCCAATTGGACAAGTCTACACATGTTACTAAACCTTCTTGAAAAGACACTTGATCCTAATCCCTGACACAATACCATAATAACTACTAAGTCTATTGTAAATGTGATCAAAGAATAAAATACATGAGATGTGAGAAGGAGTACCTTTACTTTTGAAACCGAACAAGATAAAGATGAAAATCGCGCTAATCCAAGTGGAGGATTGTAATCTCAATGCCAAACCAAGCCATGTACCTACATAAAATATGTTAGTTGTTTTTCAAAATACAGAGTGGAATAGGAACGAATCCTCACAGAAAAAGCAAGCTACAAAGCAAGTGCAAGGATACAAAAAAGAAAGAGGTGAAGAAGACACTATCAGAGAACTGACATGGAAAAGAAGCGAAATGTGGTAGTGCTAGAGCTAAAGAACACAAAAGGAGGGAATTGAAGATTATCGTAAAATTCTAAAAAGGAGAAGAGAATATGCAGGCATTATCGAGGTATCGATCCCATAGTTGCAGTCTAGAGGATGCGATAACGAATATAGGTACCCTATAGAAGTGAAAACGAGGAAGCGTAGTGATGAGTTGTTCGATCTAGAAGAGAGTCATCTCGAGTCGGGCCCTACCCGAGACAACGACCTAGAGGGAGGCAGCCATAAGTTTTGAGATCAAAGATAACAATTACATATAAGACTGAAGTGAAGGGGATTGCCGAAGTGAAATCGAATTGAGAATACTATCAAGAAATCTTAGAAGAGACAAATTAAGGAGAACAAATAGATGGAAGAGAATTTCATAGGTAACGTTTTTTGGTTTATTAAGGGACCTAGGTCTGCAAATTAGCCTACACATGTTACCTAAGACAATGACCTAGAGGGAGGAAACCATAAGGTTTGAGATCAAAGATAACAGTTACATATAAGACTGAAGTGAAGGGGATTGCCGAAGTGAAATCAAATTGAGTATACTATCAAGAAATCTTAGAAGAGACAAACAAAGGAGAAAAAATAGATGGAAGGGAATTTCATAGCTAAGGTTTTTCGGTTTATTAAGGGACCTGGGTCTGCAAATTAGCCTACACATGTTACTAAACCATTTTGAAAAAGAGACGTGATACTAATTCTTCCTACAGTGAAATAATAACACCTAAGTCTATTATACATGTGATCAAATAATGAAATACATGAGATGTGAAGAGGAGTACCTTTACTTTTCAAACCAACAATGTGCATGATATAAATCCCATAGATCCAGGTGGAGGATCGTCATCTCAATGCCAAACCAACCCATGTAACTGCATCACCAATTTTAGTTAGTTTGGTCAAGCACGTGTAGAATACAGACAACGACTTGTTGAAAAAAGGAGCTACCAAGCAAATGTGAGGATGGAAAAAGCGAGGAGGAGAAAAAGACACTACGTAAGAACTGATAGGGGAAAGAGGCGAAATGTGGCAGTCCTAAAGCTAGCAATGAAAAAAGGAGAGAATTAAAGATTATCCAAAATTATCAGCAAAGGAAAACGAGAATATGCAAGCATTATCGAGGTATCGATCCCATAGCTGTAGTATACAGGATGCGATAACAAAGATAGGTACCCTATAGAAGTGAAAATGAGGAAGCAAAGTGATGATTGTTCAATCTAGAAAAGAATTATCTCGAGTCATGCCCTACCCGAGACAACAACCTAGAGCGACGCAACCAAAAGGTATGAGATCAAAGATAGAGTTACATGTAAGATAGAAGCGAAATCGATTTCCGATGTGAAATCGAGTTCAGTATACAATAAAGAAACTTTAGATGAGACATACTAAGGAGAAAAAATAGATGGAAGGAAATTTCATAGCTAAGATTTTTCGGTTTATTAAGGGACCTAGGTTTGCAAATCACCCTTCACATGTTACTAAACCTTTTTGAAAAAGAGACATGATACTAATCCCTTTTACAGTGCAATAATAACACCTAAGTCAATTATACATGTGATCAAATAATGAAATACGTGAGTTGTGAAGAGGAGTACCTTTACTTTTCAAACCAACAATGCTAATGACATAAATCCCATTGGTGCATGTGAAGGATCGTAATCTCAATGTCAAACCAACCCATGTACCTACATAAAAAATGTTAGTTTAGTCAAGCGCGTGCAAAATACGGACAATGACTTGTAGAAAAAGGGAGCTACCAAGCAAATATGGGGATGGACACTACGAAAGAACGAATCGAGGAAAGAGGCCAAATTTTGCCGCACTGGAGCTAGCGATGTAAAAAGGGGAGAGTTGGAGATTATCCAAAAATTCCATCAAAGGCGAGAGACGAGAGGCAAGCATTGTCAAAGTATCAACCCCATAGTTGAAGTCTACGGAATGCGATAACAAAAATTGGCATTCATAGAAGTACAAAGGACAAAATCGAGCAATCAGTTGTTCGATCTAGAGAGAGGTCATCACGAGACAAGCCTTGGCAGAGCCAACGACCTAGAGTGAGCCAATGTTTGGGTATGAGATCAAAGATAAAGTTACCTATAATAGTGAAGAGTAAGGGATCGTCAACTATTCAATTACTCCTTATCCGATGGTAGAACTTTAGCCACCAATTAACAAGCAAAAGCCGATCTAACAATCGTTAATTACAGACTTCACTTTCATATGTTTATTGAGATAAGCTTTGCAGATGAAAAGAGGTGAAAATGGAAGGAGGTCACATGGGAAAGTATGTTTTAAGTGTTGAACCCAGATGGCTTAACTCAAGCATTTCCAAAACTATCCTATGGATTCTAACTCCAATTGGACAAGTCTATGCATGTTACTAAACCTTCTTGAAAAAGAGACTTCCTTATCCCTGATACAATACCATAATAACTACTAAGTCTATTATAAATGTGATTAAACAATGAAATACATGAGATGTGAGAAAGAGTACCTTTACTTTTGAAACCGAACCAGATAACGATGAAAATCGCATTGATGCAGGTGGAGGATCGTAATCTACATGCCAAACCAGGACATTTACCTGCATAAAAAATGTTAGTTGTTTCTCTAAATACCGTGTGGTATAGGGACGAATCCTCCCACAAAAAGAGAGCTACAAAGAAAGTGTGAGGATACAAAAATGAAAGAGGTGAAGAAGACACTATGGAAGAGCTAACATGGGAAAGAAGCAAAATGTGGTAGTGTTAGAGCTAAAGAACGCAAAAGGAGGGACTTGAAGATTATCATAGAATTTTAGCAAAGGAAAAAGACAATAGGCATGCATTAACAATGTATCGATCCCAATAGTTGTAGTCTACAAAATGCAATAATGAAAATAGGTACCATATAGAAGTGAAAACAATGAATCGAAGTGATGACCTGTTCGATCTAGAAAGATGTAATCTCGAGTCGGGCCCTACCCGAAACGACAACCTAGAGCGAGGCAGCCGCTAGGGATGAGATCAAAGATAGAGTTACATATAGACTGAAGCAAAGGGGATTATTGACGTGAAATCGAGCTGAGTATACAATCAAGAAACCTTAGAAGAGACAAAGTGAGAAAGAAAAATACAAGGGAATTGGATACCTAATTTTTTTTGTTTATTAAGCGATCTAGGTCTCTAATTTTGCCTACACAGGTTAATAAACCTTTTCAAAAAAGAGACCTGATTGCAATCCCTATTACAATTGAATAATAACACCTAAGTCTATTATACACGTGATCAAATAATGAAATACATGAGATGTGAAGAGGAGTACCTTTATTTTTCAAACCCATGTTGTTAATGATATAAATACCATTGATGCATTTGGAGGATCATAATCTCAAATCCAAACTAACCCATGTACCTGCATCACAAATGTTTATTATTTTGGTCAACCATGTGTGGAATAGGGACAACGACTCGTAGAAAAAGGGAGCTACCATGCAAAGGCGGGTATAGAAAAAGCAAGGAGGAGAAAAAGACACTACAGAATAACTTATAGAGGAAAGAGGCAAAATGTGGCACTCCTAGAGCTAGTGAAGGAAAAAGGAGAGAGTTGGAGATTATTGAAAAAATCCAGCAAAGGAATGAAACGAGAGGCAAGCATTGTCGAAGGATTGACCCCATAGCTGAATTCTAAGGAATGCGATAACGAAAATAAGTATCTATAGAAGTGAAAAGGAAGAACTCGAGCAATGACTTGTTCGATTTAGAAAGAGGTCATCTCGAGTTGGGCCCTCCCCGAGCCAACGACCTAGAGTGAGCCAATCACTAGGGATAAGATCAAAGATAGAGGTACCTGTAAATAGTGAAGAGAAGGGGCTCATTGATTATCAAATTACTCCTTAGCCGATAGTAGAACGATAGCCACCAATTAACAAGCAAAATTTGATCTAACAATCGTTAATTATAGAGTTGACTTTCACTTGGTTATTAAGCTAAGATTTGCAAATTAAAAGTGGTGAATATGGAAGGATATCACGTGGGAAAGTGTAGGTTTAAGTGTTGAACCCAGATGGTTAAATTCAAGCACTTCCAAAAGTATCTTATAGACTCTAACTCCAATTGGACAATTCTACACATGTTACTAAACCTTCTTGAAAAAGAGACTTGATCCTAATCCATGATAAAATACCATAATAACTATTAAGTCTATTGTAAATGTGATCAAAGAATAAAATACATGAGATGTGAGAAGGAGTACCTTTACTTTTGAAACTGAACAAGATAACGATGAAAATCGCGTTAATGCAGGAGGAGGATTGTAATCTCAATGCCAAACCAAGCCATGTACCTACATAAAAAATGTTAGTTGTTTTTCAAAATACAGTGTGTAATAGGAACGAATCCTCACAGAAAAAGCAAGCTACAAAGCAAGTGCGAGGATACAAAAAAGAAAGAGGTGAAGAAGACACTATCAGAGAACTAACATGGAAAAGAAGCGAAATGTGGTAGTGCGAGAGCTAAAGAACACAAAAGGAGGGAATTGCAGATTATTGTAAAATTCTAAAAAGGAGAAGAGAATATGCAGGCATTATCGAGGTATCGATCCCATAGCTGCAGTCTAGAGGATGTGAAAACGAAGATAGGTACCCTATAGAAGTGAAAACGAGGAAGCGTAGTGATGACTTGTTCGATCTAGAAAAGAGTCATCTTGAGTCGGGCCCTACCTGAGACAACGACCTAGAGGGAGGCAGTGATAAGGTTTGAGATCAAAGATAAGAGTTACATATAAGACTGAAGTGAAGGGGATTGCTGACTTGAAATCGAATTGAGTATACTGTCAAGAAATCTTAGAAGAGACAAACCAAGGAGAAAAAATAGATGGAAGGGAGTTTCATAGATAAGGTTTTTCGGTTTATTAAGGGACCTAGGTCTGCAAATTAGCCTACACATGTTACTAAACCATTTTGAAAAAGAGACGTGAGACTAATTCTTCCTACAGTGAAATAATAACACCTAAGTCTATTATACATGTGATCAAATAATGAAATACATGAGATGTGAAGAGGAGTACCTTTACTTTTCAAACCAACAATGTGCATGACATAAATCCCATAGATCCAGGTGGAGGATCGTAATCTCAATGCCAAACCAACCCATGTACCTGCATCACAAATTTCAGTTAGTTTGGTCAAGCACGGGTAGAAAACAGACAACGACTTGTAGAAAAAGGGAGCAACCAAGAAATTGCGAGGATGGAAAAAGAGAGGAGGAGAAAAAGACACTACGTAAGAACTGATAGGGGAAAGAGGAGAAATGTGGCAGTCCTAAAGCTAGCAATGAAAAAAGAGAGAATTAAAGATTATCCAAAATTTTCAGCAAAGGAAAACGAGAATATGCAAGCATTATCGAGGTATCGATCCCATAGTTGTAGTCTACAGGATGCGATAACAAAGACAGGTACCCTATACAAGAGAAAAACAGGAAGCAAAGTGATGATTGTTCAATCTAGAAAAGAATCATCTCGAGTCGGGCCCTACCCGAGACAACAACCTAGAGCGACGCAACCATAAGGTATGAGATCAAATATAGAGTTACATGTAAGATAGAAGCGAAATCGATTTTCGATGTGAAACCGAGTTTAGTATACAATAAAGAAACCTTAGATGAGACAGACTAAGGAGAAAAAATAGATGGAAGGAAATTTCATAGCTAAGATTTTTCGGTTTATTAAGGGACCTAGGTCTGCAAATCACCCTTCACATGTTACTAAACCTTTTTGAAAAAGAGACATGATACTAATCCCTGTTACAATGCAATAATAACACCTAAGTCAATTATACATGTGATCAAATAATGAAATACGTGAGTTGTGAAGAGGAGTACCTTTACTTTCCAAACCAACAATGCTAATGACATAAATCCTATTGGTGCATGTGAAGGATCGTAATCTCAATGTCAAACCAACCCATGTACCTACATAAAAAATGTTAGTTAGTTTAGTCAAGCGCGTGTAGAATAGGGACAACGACTCGTAGAAAAAGGGAGCTACCAAGCAAATATGGGATGGACACTACGAAACAACGAATAGAGGAAAGAGGCAAAATTTGACAGCGCTGGAGCTAGCAATGTAAAAAAGAGAGACTTGGAGATTATCCAAAAATTAAATCAAAGGAAAGAGACGAGAGGCAAGCATTGTCGAAGCATCAACCCCATAGTTGAAGTCTACGGAATGCGATAACAAAAATTGGCATTCATAGAAGTGAAAAGGACAAAATCGAGCAATCAGTTGTTCGATCTAGAAAGAGGTCATCTCGAGACAAGCCCTGGCAGAGCCAACGACCTCAAGTGAGCCAATATTTGGGTATGAGATCAAAGATAAAGTTACCTGTAATAGTGAAGAGTAAGGGATCGTCAACTATTCAATTACTCCTTATCCGATAGTCGAACTTTAGCCACCAATTAACAAGCAAAAGGTGATCTAACAATCGTTAATTGCAGACTTCACTTTCATATGATTATTGAGATAAGCTTTGCAGATGAAAAGAGGTGAAAATGGAAGGAGGTCACATGGGAAAGTATTTTTTAAGTGTTGAACCCAGATGACTTAAGTCAACCACTTCCAAAAGTATCCTATAGATTCTAACTCCAATTGGACAAGTCTACGCATGTTACTAAACCTTCTTGAAAAAGAGACTTCCTTATCCCTGATACAATACCTGCATAAAAAATGTTAGTTTTTTTTCAAAATACAGTGTGGAATAGGAACGAACCCTCACAAAAAAAGCAAGCTACAAAGCAAGTGGGAGCATACAAAAAAGAAAGAGGTGAAGAAGACACTATCAGAGAACTGACATGGAAAAGAAGCGACATGTGGTAGTGCTAGAGCTAAAGAACACAAAAGGAGGGAATTGAAGATTATCGTAAAATACTAAAAAGGAGAAGAGAATATGCAGGTGTTATCGAGGTATCGATCCCATAGCTGCAGTCTAGAGGATGTGATAAAGAAGATAGGTACCCTATAGAAGTGAAAACGAGGAAGCGTAGTGATGACTTGTTCGATCTAGAAAAGAGTCCTCTCGAGTCGGGCCCTACCCAAGACAACGACCTAGAGGGAGGCTGCCATAAGGTTTGAGATCAAAGATAACCGTTACATATAAGACTGAAGTGAATGGGTTTGCCGACGTGAAATCGAATTGAGCATACTATCAAGAAATATTAGAAGAGACAAACTAAGGAGAAAAAATAGATGGAAGGGAATTTCATAGCTAAGGTTTTTCGGTTTATTAAGGGACCTATGTTTGCAAAATAGCCTACACATGTTACTAAACCATTTTGAAAAAGAGACGTGATACTAATTCTTGCTACAGTGAAATAATAACACTTAAGTCTATTATACATGTGATCAAATAATGAACTATATGAGATGTGAAGAGGAGTACCTTTACTTTTCAAACCAACAATGTGCATGATATAAATCCCATAGATCCAGGTGGAGGATCGTAATCTCAACCCCAAACCAAACCATGTACCTACATCACAAATTTTAGTTAGTTTGGTCAAGCACGTGTAGAATACAGACAACGACTTGTAGAAAAAAGGAGCTACCAAGAAAATGCGAGGATGGAAAAAGCGAGGAGGAGAAAAAGACACTATGTAAGAACTGATAGGGGAAAGAGGCGAAATGTGGCAGTCCTAAAGCTAGCAATGAAAAAAGGAGAGAATTAAAGATTATCCAAAAATTTCAGCAAAGGAAAACGAGAATATGTAAGCATTGTCAAGGTATCGATCCCACAACTGCAGTCTACAAGATGCGATAACAAAGATAGGTACCCTATAGAAGTGGAAATGAGGAAGCAAAGTGATGATTGTTCAATCTAGAAAAGAATGATCTCGAGTTGGGCCCTACCCGAGACAACAACTTAGAGCGACGCAACCATAATGGATGAGATCAAAGATAGAGTTACATGTAAGATAGAAGCGAAATCCATTTCTGATGTGAAATTGAGTTCAGTATACAATAAAGAAACCTTAGATGAGACAGACTAAGGAGAAAAAATAGATGGAAGAAAATTTCATAGCTAAGATTTTTCGGTTTATTAAGGGACCTAGGTTTGCAAATCACCCTTCACATGTTACTAAACCTTTTTTAAAAAGAGACATGATACTAATCCTTGTTACAATGCAATAATAAAACCTAAGTCAATTATACATGCGATCAAATAATGAAATACGTGAGTTGTGAAGAGGAGTACCTTTACTTTTCAAACCAACAATGCTAATGACATAAATCCCATTGGTGCATGTGCAGGATCGTAATCTCAATGTCAAACCAATCCATGTATCTACATCAACAATGTTAGTTAGTTTGGTCAAGTGCATGTAGAATAGGGACAACGACTCGTAGAAAAGGGGAGCTACCAAGCAAATATGGGGATGGACACTACGAAAGAACGAATAGAGGAAAGAGGCGAAATTTGGCAACGCTGGAGCTAGCGATGTAAAAAGGAGAGTGTTGGAGATTATCCAAAAATTCCATCAAAGGCGAGAGACGAGAGGCAAGCATTGTCGAAGCATCAACCCCATAGATGAAGTCCACGAAATGCGATAACAAAAATTGGCATTCATAGAAGTGGAAAGGACAAAATCGAGCAATCAGTTGTTCGATCTAGAAAGAGGTCATCTCGAGACAAGCCCTCGCAGAGCCAATGACCTAGAGTGAGCCAATCTTTGGGTATGAGATCAAAGATAAAGTTACCTGTAATAGTGAAGAGTAAGGGATCGTCAACTATTCAATTACTCCTTATCCGATAGTAGAACTTTAGCCACCAATTAACAAGCAAATGGCGATCTAACAATCGTTAATTACAGACTTCATTTTCATATGATTATTGAGATAAGATTTGAAGATGAAAAGAGGTGAAAATTGAAGGAGGTCACATGGGAAAGTATGTTTTAAGTGTTGAACCTAGATGGCTTAAGCCAAGCACTTCAAAAAGTATCCTATAGATTCTAACTCCAATTGGACAAGTCTACGCATATTACTAAACCTTCTTAAAAAAGAGACTTCCTAATCCTTGATACAAGACCATAATAACTACTAAGTCTATTATAAATGGGATTAAACAATGAAATACATGAGATGTGAGAAAGAGTACCTTTACTTTTGAAGCCGAACCAGATAACGATGAAAATCCCATTGATGCAAGTGGAGGATCATAATCTACATGCAAAACCAGGACATTTACCTGCATTAAAAATGTTAGTTGTTTCTCTAAATACCGTGTGGTATAGGGACGAATCCTCCCACAAAAAGAAAGCTACAAAGCAAGTGTGAGGATACAAAAATGAAAGAGGTGAAGAAGACACTATGGAAGAGCTAACATGGGAAAGAAGCAAAATGTGGTAGTGTTAGAGCTAAAGAACACAAAAGGAGGGACTTGAAGATTATCGTATAATTTTAGCAAAGGAAAAAGACAATAGGCATGCATTAACAATGTATTGATCCCAATAGTTATAGTCTACAAAATGCAATAATGAAGATAGGTACCCTATAGAAGTGAAAACAATGAAGCAGAGTGATGACCTGTTCGATCTAGAAAGACGTCGTCTCGAGTCGGACCCTACCCGAAATGACAACCTAGAGCGACGCGGCCACTAGGGATGAGATCAAAGATAGAGTTACATATAAACTGAAGCAAAGGGGATTATTGACGTGAAATCAAGCTGAGTATACAATCAAGAAACCTTAGAAGAGACAAAGTGAGAAAGAAAAATACAAGGAAGGGAATTTGATACCTAAATTGTTTTTGTTTACTAAGCGATCTAGGTCTCCAATTTAGCCTACACAGGTTAATAAACCATTTTGAAAAAGAGACCTGATTGTAATCCCTGTTACAATTGAATAATAACACCTAAGTCTTTTATACATGTGATCAAATAATGAAATACATGAGATGTGAAGAGTAGTACCTTTATTTTCCAAACCAACGTTGTTAACAATATAAATACCATTGATGATTTTGGAGTATCGTGATCTCAAATCCAAACTAACCCATGTACCTGCATCACAAATGTTTATTAGTTTCGTCAACCATGTGTGAAATAGGGACAACGACTCATAGAAAAAGGGAGCTACCATGCAAATGTAGGTATAGAAAAAGCGAGGAGGAGAAAAAGACACTACGGAATAACTTATAGAGGAAAGAGGAAAAATGTGGCACTGCTAGAGCTAGCGAAGGAAAAAGGAGAGAGTTGGAGATTATTGAAAAAATCCAGCAAAGGAATGAAACGAGATGTAAGCATTGTCGAAGGATTGACCCCATAGTCAAAGTCTAAGGAATGCGATAACGAAAATAAGTATCTATAGAAGTGAAAAGGAAGAACTCGAGCAATGACTTGTTCAATCTAGAAAGAGGTCATCTCGAGTCGGGCCCTGCTCGACCCAACAACCTAGAGCGAGCCAATCACTAGGGATAAGATCAAAGATACAGGTACCTGTAATAGTGAATAGAAGGGGATCATTGATTATACAATTACTCCTTAGCCGATAGTAGAACGATAGCCACCAATTAACAAGCAAATTTTGGTCTAACAATCGTTAATTATAGACTTGAATTTCACTTGGTTATTAAACTAAGATTTGCAGATTAAAAGAGGTGAATATGGAAGGAGTTCACATGGGAAAGTGTAGTTTTAATTGTTGAACCCAGATGGCTAAAGTCAAGCACTTACAAAAGTATCTTATAGACTCTAACTCCAATTGGACAAGTCTACACATGTTACTAAACCTTTTTGAAAAAGAGACTTGATCCTAATCCCTGATACAATACCATAATAACTAGTAAGTCTATTGTAAATGTGATCAAAGAATAAAATACATGAGATTTGAGAAGGAGTAACTTTACTTTTGAAACCGAACAAGATAATGATGAAAATCGCGTTAATGCAGGTGGAGGATTGTAATCTCAATGCCATACCAAGCCATGTACCTGCATAAAAAATGTTAGTTGTTTTTGAAAATACGGTGTGGAATAGGAACGAATCCTCACAAAAAAAGCAAGCTACAAAGCAAGTGCGAGCATACAAAAAAGAAAGAGGTGAAGAAGACACTATCAGAGAAATGACATGGAAAAGAAGCGAAATGTGGTAGTGCTAGAGATAAAGAACACAAAAGGAGGGAATTGAAGATTATCGTAAAATTCTAAAAAGGAGAAGAGAATATGCAAGCATTATCGAGGTAGCGATCCCATAGCCGCAGTCTAGAGGATGTGATAACGAAAATAGGTACCCTATAGAAGTGAAAAACGAGGAAGCATAGTGATGACTTGTTCGATCTAGAAAAGAGTCATCTCGAGTCGGGCCCTACCCGAGACAACGACCTAGATGGAGGCATCCATAAGGTTTGAGATCAAAGATAACAGTTACATATAAGACTAAAGTGAAGGGGATTGCCGACGTGAAATCGAATTGAGTATACTATCAAGAAATCTTAGAAGAGACAAACTAAGGAGAAAAAATAGATGGAAGGGAATTTCATAGCTAAGGTTTTTCGGTTTATTAAGGGACCTAGGTCTGCAAATTAGCCTACACATGTTACTAAACCATTTTGAAATAGAGACGTGATACTAATTCTTCCTATAGTGAAATAATAACACTTAAGTCTATTATACATGTGATCAAATAATGAAATACATGAGATGTGAAGAGGAGTACCTTTACTTTTCAAACAAACTATGTGCATGATATAAATCCCATAGATCCAGGTGGAGGATCGTAATCTCATTGCAAAACCAACCCATGTACCTGCATCACAAATTTTAGTTAGTTTGGTCAAGCATGTGTAGAATATAGACAACGACTTGTAGAAAAAGGGAGCCACCAAGCAAATGCGAGGATGGAAAAAGCGAGGAGAAGAAAAAGAAACTACTTAAGAACTGATAGGGGAAAGAGGCGAAATGTGGCAGTCCTAAAGCTAGCAATGAAAAAAGGAGAGAATTAAAGATTATCCAAAATTTTCAGCAAAGGAAAACGAGAATATGCAAGCATTATCAAGGTATCGATCCCATAGCTGCAATTTACAGGATGCGATAACAAAGATAGGTACCCTATAGCAGTGAAAATGAGGAAGCAAAGTGATGATTGTTCAATCTAGAAAAGAATCATCTCGAGTCGGGCCCTACCCGAGACAACAACCTAGAGCGACGCAACCATAAGGTATGAGATCAAAGATAGAGTTACATGTAAGATAGAAGTGAAATCGATTTCTGATGTGAAATCGACTTCAGTATACAATAAAGAAACCTTAGATGAGATAGACTAAGGAGAAAAAATAGATGGAAGGAAATTTCATAGCTAAGATTTTTTGGTTTCTTAAGGGACCTAGGTCTGCAAATCACCCGTCACATGTTACTAAACCTTTTTGAAAAAGAGACATGATACTAATCCCTGTTACAGTGCAATAATAACACCTAAGTCAATTATACATGTGATCAAATAATGAAATACGTGAGTTGTGAAGAGGAGTACCTTTACTTTTCAAACCAACAATGCTAATGACATAAATCCCATTGGTGCATTTGAAGGATCGTAATCTCAATGTCAAACCAACCCATGTACATGCATCAGAAATGTTAGTTAGTTTGGTCAAGCACGTGTAGAATAGGGACAACGACTCGTAGAAAAAGAGAGCTACCAAAGCAAATATGGGGATGGACACTACGAAAGAACGAATAGAGGAAAGAGGCAAAATTTGCCAGCGCTAGAGATAGCGATGTAAAAGGGAGAGAGTTGGAGACTATCCAAAAATTGCATCAAAGGCGAGAGACGAGAGGCAAGCATTGTCAAAGCATCAACCCCATAGTTGAAGTCTATGGAGAGCGATAACAAAAATTGGCATTCATAGAAGTGAAAAGGACAAAATCGAGCAATCAGTTGTTCGATCTAGAAAGAGGTCATCTCGAGACAAGCCCTGGCAGAGCCAATGACCTAGAGTGAGCCAATCTTTGGGTATGAGATAAAAGATAAAGTTACCTGTAATATTGAAGAGTAAGGGATCGTTAACTATTCAATTACTCCTTATCTGATAGTAGAACTTTAGCCACAAATTAACAATCAAAAGGCGATCTAACAGTCGTTAATTACAGACTTCACTTTCATATGACTATTGAGATAAGCTTTGCAGATGAAAAGAGGTGAAAATGGAAGGTCACATGGGAAAGTATGTTTTAAGTGTTGAACCTAGATGGCTTAAGTCAAGCACTTCCAAAAGTATCCTATAGATTCTAACTCCAATTAGACAAGTCTACGCATGTTACTAAACCTTCTTGAAAAAGAGACTTCCTAATCCCTGATACAATACCATAATAACTACTAAGTCTATTATAAATGTGATTAAACAATGAAATACATGAGATGTGAGAAAGAGTACCTTTACTTTTGAAACCGAACCAGATAACAATGAAAATCACGTTGATGCAGGTGGAGGATCGTAATCTACATGCCAAACCAGGACATTTACCTACATAAAAAATGTTAGTTGTTTCTCTAAATACCGTGTGGTATAGGGACGAATCCTCCCAAAAAAAGAGAGCTACAAAACAAGTGTGATGATACAGAAATGAAAGAGGTGAAGAAGACACTATGGAAGAGCTAACATGGGAAAGAAGCAAAATGTGGTAGTGATAGAGCTAAAGAACGCAAAAGGAGGGACTTGAAGATTATCGTAGAATTTTAGCAAAGGAAAAAGACAATAGGCATGCATTAACAATGTATTGATCCCAATAGTTGTAGTCTCCAAAATGAAATAATGAAGATAGGTAACCTATAGAAGTGAAAACAATGAAGCGGAGTGATGACCTGTTCAATCTAGAAAGATGTCGTCTCGAGTCAGGCCCTACCCAAAACAACAACCTAGAGAGAGGCAGCCACTAGGGATGAGATCAAAGATAGAGTTACATATAAACTAAAGCGAAGGGGATTATTGACGTGAAATCGAGCTGAGTATACAATCAAGAAACCTTAGAAGAGACAAAGTGAGAAAGAAAAATACAAGGAAGGGAATTTGATACCTAAACCTTTTTTGTTTATTTTGCAATCTATGTCTCCAATTTAGCCTACACATGTTAATAAACCTTTTGGAAAAAGAGACCTGATTATAATCCCTATTACAATTGAATAATAACACCTAAGTCTATTTTACATGTGATCAAATAATGAAATACATGAGATGTGAAGAGGAGTACCTTTATTTTTCAAACCAACGTTGTTAATGATATAAATACCAGTGATGCATTTGGAGGATCGTAATCTCAAATCCAAACTAACCCATGTACCTGCATCACAAATGTTTATTAGTTTGGTCAACCATGTGTGATATAGGGACAACGACTCGTATAAAAAGGGAGATACCATGCAAATGCGGGTATAGAAAAAGAGAGGAGGAGAAAAAGACACTACGGAATAACGTATAGAGGAAAGAGGCAAAATGTGGCACTCCTAGAGCTAGAGAAGGAAAAAGGAGAGAGTTGGAGATTATTGAAAAAATCCAGCAAAGGAATGAAAGGAGAGGCAAGCATTGTAGAAGGATTGACCCCATAGTCGAAGTCTAAGGAATGCGATAACGAAAATAAGTATCTATAGAAGTGAAAAGGAAGAACTCGAGCAATGACTTGTTCGATCTAGAAAGAGGTCATCTCGAGTCGGGCCCTGCCCGAGCCAACAACCTAAAGCGAGCCAATCACTAGGGATAAGATCAAAGATAGAGGTACCTGTAATAGTGAAGAGAAGGGGATCGTTCATTATCCAATTACTCCTTAGCCGATAGTAGAACGATAGCCACCAATTAACAAGCAAAATTTGATCTAACAATCGTTAATTATAGAGTTGACTTTCACTTGGTTATTAAGCTAAGATTTGCGAATTAAAAGAGGTGAATATGGAAGGAGTTCACATGGGAAAGTGTAGTTTTACGTGTTGAACCCAGATAGCTAAAGTCAAGCACTTCCAAAAGTATCTTATAGACTCTAACTCCAATTGGACAAGTCTACACATGTTACTAAACCTTCTTGAAAAAGAGACATGATCCTAATCCCTGATACAATACCATAATAACTACTAAGTCTATTTTAAATGTGATCAAAGAATAAAATACATGAGATGTGAGAAGGAGTACCTTTACTTTTGAAACCGAACAAGATAACGATGAAAATCGTGTTAATGTAGGTGGAGGATTGTAATCTCAATGCCAAACCAAGCCATGTACCTGCATAAAAAATGTTAGTTGTTTTTTAAAATATAGTGTGGAATAGGAATGGATCCTCACAGAAAAAGCAAGCTACAAAGCAAGTGCGAGGATACAAAAAAGAAAGAGGTGAAGAAGACACTATCAGAGAACTGACATGGAAAAGAAGCGAAATGTTGTAGTGCTAGAGCTAAAGAACACAAAAGGAGAAAATTGAAGATTATCGTAAAATTCTAAAAAGGAGAAGAGAATATGCAGGCATTATCGAGGTATCGATCCCATAGCTGCAATCTAGAGGATGCGATAACGAAGATAGGTACCCTATAGAAGTGAAAACGAGGAAGCATAGTGATGACTTGTTCGATCTAGAAAAGAGTCATCTCGAGTCGGGCCCTACCCGAGACAACGACCTAGAGGGAGTCAGCCATAAGGTTTGAGATCAAAGATAACAGGTACATATAAGACTGAAGTGAAGGGGATTGCCGACGTGAAATCGAATTGAGTATACTATCAAGAAATCTTAGAAGAGACAAACTAAGGAGAAAAAATAGATGGAAGGGAATGTCATAGCTAATGTTTTTCAGTTTATTAAGGGACCTAGGTCTGCAAATTATCCTACACATGTTACTAAACCATTTTGAAAAAGAGACGTGATACTAATTCTTCCTACAGTGAAATAATAACACCTAAGTCTATTATACATGTGATCAAATAATGAAATACATGAGATGTGAAGAGGAGTACCTTTACTTTTCAAACCAACAATGTGCATGATATAAATCCCATAGATCCAGGTGGAGGATCTTAATCTCAATGCCAAACCAACCCATGTACCTGCATCACAAATTTTAGTTAGTTTGGTCAAGCACGTGTAGAATACAGACAACTACTTGTAGAAAAAGGGAGCTACCAAGCAAATGCGAGGTTGGAAAAAGCGAGGAGGAGAAAGAGACACTACGTAAGAACTGATAGGGGAAAGAGGCGAAATGTGGCAGTCCTAAAGCTAGCAATGAAAAAAGGAGAGAATTAAAGATTATCCAAAATTTTCAGCAAACACAAGAGGCGAGAGGCAGGCATTGTCGAAGGATAGACCTCTTAAATGAAGTCTATGGAATGCGATAATGAAAATACCTATCTATAGAAGTGAAAAGGATGAACTCGAGCAATGACTTTTTCAATATAGAAAGAGGTCATCTCGAGTCGGGCCTTACCCTAGGTCACATGGGAAAGTGTTGGTTTAAGTGTTGATTCCAAATGGCTAAAGTCAAACACTTCAAAAAGTATCCCATAGATTCTAACTCCAATTGGACAAGTCTAAACATGTTACTAAACCTTCCTGAAAAAGAGACTTGATCATAATCCCTGATACAATACCATAATAAGTACGAAGTCTATTATAAATGTGATCAAATAATGAAATACATGAGATGTGAGAAGGAGTACCTTTCATTAGAGGAAATTTCAACAGAAAATGGGCCTTTTAACTTTGATTCAAATTCCATGTCACCATGTGTTAGCTAATGAAATTGCTTTAAATTTGAAATACCGTATAGGTCTTAAACACTTTTTTAATATAAATTTGGGGATAGGTATCATAAAAAAAACTAGTTTTTTTGTTTGTATTTTCGACATATCTCCCCGTGTTTTTACTCAAATTTCAATTGGGAGAGCTCGTTGGATGCGGAATTAAATTATGCATCCAACGAGGACCCACTCGGCATACTTTTGACGTACCACGCTACCCCAAAAACAAGAAATACCTGAAAAAACATGATGATGATTTCGAGTGGGTATGTTTTGGATCCAACGAGCTCTCTCTGTCGAAATTTGAGTAAAAACACGGGGATATGTCAAAAATACAAACAAAAAAGTAGTTTTTTTCTTTTCTTCCTCCAAAATTAATAAATATTATTTTATTATTTTAACTATTATTTTATTAATTCTTTTTAGGAGGCCCATTTTGAGTTGAAATTTCCTCTAATGACTTTTGAAACCGAACTAGATAACGATGAAAATCATGTTGATGCAGGTGGAGGATCATTTGATTAAGTTGGTTGAGTTAATTAGGGTAGTTTTGGGTGAGATAAAGTAAAAAAGAACGTCTAGGGAAAAGAAAGACATTTTATCAGAAGAAGAAAAAAGACGAGAGAGAGAGAAAGAAATAAATTTCAAGAAGGAAATTTATGATTTATGAGAGAGAGAAACTAATCATCAATCTGAAGGCACGATTCCCAAGACATTTGAATTCATTGATCGTACAACCATTAATGTTGACCGTACATGCACAAAAATCGAGGCAGATTGGCAAGCACAAAGTACGAGACAAAAAAATTTGTAATTAATGCTGGCAGAATCCATACAGTCTGTACTTGGCACGAATTTCGAGAAATGTATTATACAGTTCGCACGTGTGAGTTGGATGTGAATATTTTGGCACGTTTTTCAATGCAGTTTTTGAGATAAGGGTTTTTGAAATTATTTTGGTGTTGTAGAAATTTTGAGTTGTTGAATTTCTAATTTCTCTCATAAATAAAATTCTTTCTCTAGGATTTCCTCTAGTGATGTTTTTCCCTGGGCTTGGCCCTAAATTTCTATGTTACCACATTTTCATTCAATTTGAAGTTGAATGCATTGGTGTTTATTATTAAGACTTTTAGATAAATTCATCTCATGAATTTTTAAGTTTAGACAAGTTATAAATCAGATTTGCATTCAAGTGTTTGATAAAAGTCCTATATGAGATAGTGTGATTGTTTATCAAATTTCTTCAAGCAGGCTGTGGGAGAAATGTTCACAAGAAGAAGCTTGAATCATAGCTCGAGAAGAAAAGATGGGAAATGAAGATCAAACTCCCACGGCACACACCAAGAAAATCAAAAGGGGGCACAATCATCACACAAAAGGAAAGCATCATCACCAGAATAAAAAAGATAACCCTAGAAGATCTAGCAGAGATCTATCTAATGTCAGATGCTATACACGTGATGAGAAGGGACACTTCTCCAGAGATTGTCCCAGAAATAAAGGTGGCTCCCACAAGAAGAACAACAACAAAAGAAGACATCATGCTCACACTGCAGAGGATGATGAACCTCCGAGGAAGATAGTCAAAGAAGAAAGTGAAGATTCTTAAAGCGATGAAGAGTTCAAAAGAAGACATCGTGCTCACACTGCAGAGGATGATGAACCTCCCAGGAAGAGAGTCAAAGAAGAAAGTGAAGATTCTTCAAGCGATGAAGAGTATGTTTTGATTTCTGCCCTCATAGGAACTATTACACATGGAAGCAATGATTGGCTCATAGATAGTGGTGCTTCCAAGCATATGACGAGATTTAAAGAATCCTTTGTGAACCTATCTGAACATGAGTCACCCCACAAAGTGAAACTTGGGGATGACTACAAGTATCCTATAAAAGGAAGTGGTGAAGCCTCCTCTAAGCTAGACTCTAGAAAGTCTATGAAGATGAAACATTTATTGTTTGTACCAGGACTAAAGAAGAATCTTCTCTCCATATCTGCATTGGATGCAAAAGGCATGAGGGTTGCATTTGTAGATGGCCAAGTTCTTATATGGCCAAAGGGAAAGACCATAGATGATGCAGTAGTGCGATTGGAGAGCAAGAGGGAGGATTATACAAATTAAAGGTCCAACCAGAACAAGCTTTGGTCCATGACTCAGTAGAGTCAAGTGAACTTTGGCATAGAAGGCTTGCACATGCGCACTATAGGGCACTACCACTTGCAAGCAAAGTTGTTGAATTTCTTCCAGAAATCCAAGCAAAGCATGAAGGTGTTTGCAAAGGATGTGCGAAGGGAAAGAACACAAAAAAGACATTTCCAAGTAGTGAGAGCAAGGCAAAAGGAATATTGGAAATCATCCACTCCGATATATGCGGTCTGATGTCATCCAGTTCATTAAGTAGGTATGTATATTATGTTTCTTTCATTGATGATTTTTCTAGGAAGACATGGATATATTTCTTAAAGAGCAAGGATGAAGTATTCAGTAAATTCAAGGAATTCAAAGCCTTGATCGAGAACCACACAGAGAAGAAAATCAAGACCTTTCGATCAGACAATGGTAGATAATTCATATCAGAAGAATTCAAGGAATTATGCAGAGGGTCAGGGATTAAGAGGGAGTTGACCACTTCATATAATCCACAACAAAATGGAGTTGCAAAAAGGAAGAATAGAACGATTATGGAAGCAACAAGGGAAATGTTTCATGATCAAGATCTTCCTATGCATCTATGGGCAGAAGCTGCTAGGGAAGCTATGTATGTACAGAATCCTACTCCACATAGACTACTTGAGAACAAGACACCAGAAGAATCCTTCTCCAACAAGAAACCGAAAGTCAACCATCTCAGAATATTTGGTTGTCTAGTGTACATACACATTCCGAAAGAGAAGAGGACGAAGTTAGATCCTTCAATAAAGAAGGGTATATCTGTGGGATATAACGAAAGCTCGAAGGCTTACAGAATATATTTCCCAGGATTCAAGAAGAACGACATCAGCAGGGATGTAACATTCGACTAAAACTCAGCGTACAACAAATCCAGAAAACTACTTATTGAAGACATTAAAGAACCAAAAGTACCCAGGATCCGAGATACAACAATGAATGAAGCAACTCCAGAAGAATATCGAGAAAGAGAAGAACCTCAGGAACCTGTAGATCCACCCCGTGAGAAGAATTCTTACAAGAGGAAACCAACATGGGTACGAGAGGCTATCCTAGATGCAGAGAGATATGGCACTTCAGAAGGAATACACATAGAAAGGAAGAGACCTAGGCCATACTCCAGTTATGTAGCCCTGTTGTGTGACATCATTGATAAAGAATCTTCCAACTATGAAGAAGCGGCATAAAAGAAATAATGGAAGGATGTGATGATCGAGGAGTACCAGTCGATCATGAAGGGAATTCTGTTGTGACTTCCAAGTGGATCTACAAGATCAAGCATGCTGCAGATGGCAACATAGAGAAATATAAAGTGAGATTTATGGCACGTGGCTTCTCCTTGAAGGAAGGAATAGATTACGAGGAGACTTTTACACCTATAGCCAGATACACTTCCATCAGATCAGTACTTTCTCTGGCTGCAGCAATGAAATGGAAGATACACCAGATGTATATCAAGACCGCGTTCTTGAATGGTGTAGTGGAAGAGGAACTGTATGTGGAGCAGCCACTCAGATTTGAGACACGTCACAAGGAGACTCATGTGTGTAAATTGAAGAAGGCCTTGTACGGTTTGAAACAGGCACCTAGGACGTGGTACAGCAGGATTGACAACTTCCTGACTAGTTTGGGCTTTACCAAGAGTAAAGCAGATTCCAAATTTTACTACAAAGTTGAGGAAAGGAACCCAGTGATACTTCTACTGTATGTAGATGACCTATTTGTGACAGGTGAGGATGGGTTTATTGTTGACACGAAGAGGAAGCTTGCTACCGAGTTCGAGATGAAGGACTTGGGTATGATACACTACTTTCTAGCCATGGAGGTGTGGCAAAGTGTAGATGGAATCTCCCTTGGACAAGGGAAGTATGCAGTGGAGATCCTGAAGAGGTTCAGGATGATGGACTACAAGGCCATGGCCACACCTATGGCATCAAAATTGAAACTATTGAGTGATGCTTCATCAGAGTCAGTTGATTCCACAATGTATCATTAGATGATTAGATCCTTGATGTACCTGAGGAATACGAGACCAAATATTTTCTTTGCTGTGAACACATTAAGCTAGTTCCCGACCAATCCAAGACATGTTCACCTGATTGCTACAAAGCATATTCTGAGGTACCTGAAGGGTACAGCTGATTATGGGCTCAAGTATTATGTGAATCAAAAGATTAACCTGGATGGTTATGTGGATTCGTATTGGGCAGGCAGTTCCATTAATAGGAAGAGCACTTCGGGGTGCTGCTTACAGTATGGGATCAGGTGTGATCTCTTGGTTTAAAAGGAAGCAATCCTACGTCGCACTGAGTACAGCCGAAGCAAAGTATGTCACAGTTTGTTCAGCTAGTTGTGAGGCAGTATGGCTAAGGAAGCTACTGTCTTATTTGTTTGATCTCTAGTTGGATGCTACTTGTATATATTGCGACAACTAGAGTTGTGTGAAGTTGTCTGAGAACCCAGTGTTCCATGACAAGTCGAAGCATATCGAGATCAAGTAACACTATATCAGGGATATGGAGCAAAGAGGAGTAGTGAAGCTCCAGTATATTGTGATGGATGAGCAGATAGTTGATGTATTGACAAAGTCGTTAGGCAGAGTGAAGTTTGTATACTTCAGAGAGAAGCTTGGTGTTCTTCAGATCGAGGTTCCTTCCAAGGGGAATTGATGAATCCGGAAGACGTAGATACACTGGAGCCTTTTCGACATGGTGGCAGGCTAGGTCCTCCCATCTTCGCTAATGTAAGTGCTCGAGCCTTTTCGACATGGTGGCAGGCTAGGTCCTCTCATGGTCGTTGATGTAAGTGTTGGAGCCTTTCCGACATGGTGGCAGGCTAGGTTCTCCCATGGTCATTGATGTAAGTGTTGGAGCCTTTCCGACATGGTGGCAAGCTAGGTCCTCCCATGGTCGTTGATGTAAGTGCTGTAGATTTTCCAACATGGTGGTAGGTTGGTCCTCCCATGGTCGTTGATGTAAATGTTGAGCCTTTCCCTGATGGTGGTAGGTTTTTCCTCCCATGCCAGTAGATGTAAGTGTTGTGTTATGTGTATCTGGGTTGTGCTCCGTGTGACGATGAGATGATCTGAAGATGATGAGGTAACAGTAGGCATGTAAACAATCCTGCGATGCTCCTTCAGGTTTTGCAGTGGCATATAATTAGTCCTGGGAGATCCTGCAGGTTTTGCAAGAGGCATATAATAAGTCCTGGGATGTACCTACTTGACGGCTTGCTCGCAGAGATGATGAAGACCTACATGGAGGTTAGGCCTACCTCCAACATGAAAAATGGTTGGATCTGTAGAACTTCCTATGATGAGTAGATTTGAGAGATAGCACCATTTACTCGAGATAGAAGCAGCAATGACGATGATGATCTAGTGCTGAAGACTTGTGCTGATGAACTATGTCAAGAGAATACCTTCCTAGTTAAGAGGGAGTGTTGATGTATTTGTAACTTCGGAATGTATTCACTTGTATATTTCATATTGTATTTCATTGTACCCCGACGAAGATGTTTATTCCTTCGATCGAGTTAGTCATTAATATAATTAATTCATGTAAAGTCATTGAGGTTAACACTCCATTGTATGTCGAGGCATTGGACCCCAAAGTTAATTTGTATTAAGGTTATTAGACTCTCCTACAGAAGTCAGACTTGTAGGGAAAATGTGAAGTGGAAATTAGGTATAAAGAGAGTGAGACTCTCTATTTGACACACACATTCACTTATCAATAGCACATGAGTGAGAGAGGAGTAGCTCGCACAAGTGAGAGAGAGTACAACTGTCGGAGATCATCTTTCTACTTTTGGGTTTTACTTTTGCTATTGGTACTCATTCTATCTCTGAGGAAGTTGCGAGGTTTTCTCCTTTATGTTTTCCCCGAGGAATAATATTTGTCTCTTGTCTCTTGTGATTATTGTTGTGCATGTTATTCTCTCAGATAAGATCCTAGATCATATTGATTAAACGATAAAAATTTAAACACATGGGAAAGAACCAAAATGTGGTAGTGCTAGATCTAAAGAATGCAAAAGGAGGGACCTCAAGATTATCGTACAATTGTAGCAAAGGAAAGAGAAAATATGTAGGCATTCTCGCAGCATCAATCCCATAAATGCAATCTACAGGATATGATAACGAAGATAGGAACCCTATAGAAGTGAAAACAAGGAAGCAGAGTGATGACTTGTTCAATCTAGAAAAGATTCATCTCGAGCTGAGCCCTACTCGAGACAACAACCTAGAGCGAGGTAGCCACAAGTTATGAGATCAACGATAGAGTTACATATAAGACTGAAGCAAAGGCAATTGCCGATGTGAAATCGAATTGAGTATACAATCAAGACCTTAGATGAGACAAACTGAGGAGAAAAAATAGATGGAAGTGAATTTCATAGCTAAGCTTTTTCAGTTTATTAAGGGACCTAGGTCTGCAAATTAGCCTTCACATGTTACTAAACCATTTTGAAAAAGAGTCATGATACTAATTCGTGTTACAGTGCAATAATAACACCTAATTCTATTATACATGTGATCAAATAATGAAATACATGAGTTGTGAAGAGGAGTACCTTTACTTTTCAAACCAACAATGGCGGTCATATAAATATGTGGACTTGGATGTATTGATACTATGTATGTATGTCCCTACCTAGACCAGGAAGTTCTAGACCCATACTCATTGGTCTTACCCTCCTTAGGGAAAATAGAGGTGATCATTCCCACCATACTTTGGCTTGCTAGTGTTGGTTTCATTGTTCACTGTCTCCACCCATCCATTACCTTTCAGATATGTTTTTTAGCCCGAAATACTACTTGACTTGTGGCATGGAGGACCTTTCCCCACTAGAGCCTCTATGTTGGACAAGCTTCCCTGTTTATTTGTATCTCGACTCTGAGTTGCCTAGGTTGTGTTGGCTAAACTGGAAACAAATAGCTCTTCCATCAATACAATGTATTTGGAAATGAAATGAATATCTTATAAAAAAGCCCATTCATGAAAAGTAATGTTTTTGAACATACATGAAGGCAAGGCAAGCCTAATGAAATTGGATATGAAGTGTATTGAAATGAATATCTTGTGAAAAGCCATTCATGAAAAGTTGTGTTTTTAAACATACATGAATGCATGAAGCCTCAATAATAAAATATGTGTAATTAATGCATGGACCAAGGCTATAGAAATTCGAAGACCCAAAAAGCAATGGTTCTTAAAAAGTTATATCTAAAGATTGTTGTCCTCACTTGTATTTGATTTGGATTGTGAGCATTTGTCAAGGTGAATAAGCACCTATGAACATAACTTATCCATTTGTGAGACACTACCATCCCCTGTGTTGTTGCTTGTCCAACATATGCTAGAGTGAATATCCCCCTTTCCATATCCAAAGTGCCACAGTGTCAAGTTAGTAGTCATCCTTTATCCTAACCATTTGATTTCTATCCCTCACCCTTCACTAGCAAATTGATTACAACTATGAAGTGAGTATGGTGTTGAAAGTCTGGTCTGAGTTATAATTAATTAAAGAAACTCTATATTTGTTTGCTCGATCGCCAATGAAATGATTGCTACTTGTTATAATTGTTATTTGAATGATTTGTAGAGCATGTCTTAACCTATAAACACTTGCAGCAGATTGATGTTAGGCTGGGTTATATTATTGATTATTTTATCAGTTACAAATTATTATTTTATCTGTCTAGGCATATTGGATATTGTACCTGATTATGCAGAGATCTGTAGGGTATATGAGTATGCACCTTATATGGATTTGGGTTCCATGATTCCAATGAGACAATTTATTTTCAATTCCAAGCAGTTACAGTGATGACTTGTATCAGTATACCAATTTTGGTGTAGTTTTTCCATGTTGAATGGCCTGTCAGAGAAGAGAGGTGATTTGATTGATTCACTTAGGGAATTGTATGAGGAGGGGGTGGTCCAGCCACTTGTTTTTACCATTTTACTCTCTCTCTCAGAGCCTAGTGGGCTCAGTTTGACAACGTTGGCACTCTAGGAGGCATTTTGGGCCATATCACGTTTCCTGAGGCAGATTAAACATAATAAAAATGGCTATTGAAGAATTCAATTTGGGTTAATGAGGCAAGGAAATGGCATGGGATGATTTTTGATGATGAGGGTGATGTCTTCCACTCCTCCAATAGTTTCAGCACTTGGATGGACCCACATCCATCTCTCCTACATATTTTATTATTTTCTGGAGCTTTTGGAGGCTCGTGATTTCCTCAAAGAGGCACTATTTTGCATTTAAAAAATTATATTTATTTTTATTGAGCCATAGGGACACACTGGGGTGTTAGTTAATATCCCCTGGACCCACCATGAGCTTTATTCACTTTTATCGAGTGGGATCCCCTCTCCTAGGGTGATTTAGTCCATTGATATATTATATTATTATTGTATTGATCCATGTACTTTATGTTGAGCTCATCTCAACCATTGATTAGAACATTTTGATCTTTTAATCTTAGCTATCCATTTCAAAGGTGGTTAGGATTTTGTTATCTATAATTCCTATTTTAAGGATAGAGCTTCTCATTGTAAAGTGGTGGAGAGATCTAGAGATTTTTGGCTCTGGGCTATTGGAATAAAATTACTTTCTTGGGCATCTTGGATCTTGGAATTGGAATGCTTGTGGTGATTGAAATGCTTCTTGCTCTGCACTGACAGACATTGGTGGACATCTTGATTTTATCTTCAACTAACATTGTTTTGTAGGCAAAGAAGACGTTTTGGAGGGGTGCGAATTGGTGGGGAGGCCTACCCTTCAAGCTTCAAGAGGACGTTTTGGGTGACAGGGAGTTGTTTTGTCTTTTGTACCAACAATTCATGTTTATCATCTATTTGTATGCATCTCTTTCCATTATTGATTGATTGATTTATCTTTGTGTTCTTGATTGACAGGAATAGGAAAATCGATTTGGTTCAAGGAGGCAAAATGTTGGCAAGAAGGGCTTATCAAAGTTTGGCATTTGATCTTTGTGGGAAGTAATCCTCGTCACAAGCCTCTTCCATTTTCATCTTCCAAGTATGTTCTATGAGGCATGAAATTCTTCTATCCTATCCATCTATTCTCTTAGATCTCAAAACCCTCATTGATTAAAACCCTCGTTTTTCACCTTTTTCTAGATCTACTTGGATCTAGCTTATATTTGGGAATAATAAAAGGAACCCACCTCTATATCATCCATGGAAATTCAAATCTACAGTTTGGTGGCAATCAGGCTTCATTTGACATATTTTCCAAGGCACTTAGCCTTCCTTGGGTGAGGTCGCACTCCTTGGTTGCATGAGTTTTGCTAGTTCTCTCACTTGCGTAGGTGAGATCCCACTTGATTTGCACTCCTCTCATTTGATAACCTACCCCTAGTGCTTCACTCCTTTGATTTTGTCCTTGTGGGCCCCATTCCTTATTTTGAGGGTTGTGCCCCACTTGGGTCATTGGGTGATGCATTTTTAAGCTTAGATCTATGGAGATCTAGCCTACCTTGGGGCATTCCACCTAAAACCCACCTTGATAATTGCCTTAACTACCCCGATCTACAATTTGGCATAATTCGGACTCAATTTTCCCCTCCATCTAAAGGCACTAGTCTCCTTGGGTCAATTCGCACTCCTTGGGGATTGTGTCATATGCTAAGATCCCATATGTGGGTGTGTCTAATTTACCTTAGATCCATAGATCCACATTGTTGTCACCTGAAACTGGCATGCGAGTGCTAAAGCCGAAAATGTGAGCACGTCGGCTCGATTACAACTCTCGAGAGAGAGAGGCCAATGTCACCACACCCCTCTCTCCTCGCTTCAGGTTGGATCTTCTCCAACTCTAGGGGGGTTTCCCTAAGGTAGGATCGCTAAGGCAGGTGCAGCTAAGGGCAAGGTGATCTGAAGAGGATTCCTTAGAGAAATTTTTGTAACAAAAAGGAAAAGGATTGTGCTTGATGGACAGGAAGGGAAGGGAGGATCAGTCCTCGAGGGAAGACCAGTGCCAATACCAGAAGGGAGGATGGAGTCAAAAGGGGACTCAAGGAGGCCTTGCGGTTCACAGAAGCGAGACTAAACTGGTACGTTCCATAATCGAAGGCAAGGAGAATGGGAATATAATTGACTACTATCCAGTACTCCCAAGACCTTCAAAACACATAAAGTCAAGAATCAAGTTGACAACTGCAAATGATTGCCCAATGGGATAGATTATAGCCTTGTTTGCTAGGCGTAGTCTATAACTTATAAAAAAAACACATAACCACGATAGAGATGCCCAATAAATATCCGAAAAACCCAACAGGACCTTTTCTATTCAACTCTGGGGAAAAATCCTCCCAGCCAAATTTTTCCATCTTTACATCGTAGAAGGCTGGCCTTTTTATAGGCTCAAAAAGCCATTCTCCTACCTTTTCCAAAAGACTTACAAAAATAAAATAATAGGAAAAAGATGGATGAAGATCCACTTTTCTCTCCACTAAAGACTATTACATATCTAAAATGCAATCAATACCTTGAAAAATCAATTAACCAAAGGTGCTTTCTCATAGTGAAACTTCCTTTTAACTAAAGGTTTAAAACCAAACTTTAACTAAGGAGACTAAATTGTACATGTGTACCCCCTAGAGTTTTCTTCGAAGTTTTTGGACTCATCATGATCCATTCACCAAGTAGGAAACAAAGGCAAAAATCCAAGGGTGATTTGTTACGTACTATCAAACTTACAATTCTTTCTTTCTACTTCTGATTCTTTAGTATTATGTATAATAAATACATTGCCTTGCTGAATTTAGGTAAGAGCGTGTAATTTGTCTAACCTTCCAAAAAATGTTAATGGGCCTCTTTTTCTAATCACGATGGAATCCATGCCAAAATATTAACACAGACAAAACAACAATTACTACCGATACGATACTACGTAAAGAGATTCTATGAGTTTTCCTTCTGATAATGTCGATGGCTTCCAAGATGAGAATTCAAACACTTCACTTATGATAGATGATGAATGCAATCTCATCTGTAAACGGAAGTTGCAATGGAATGACAGAATCAAGAAGGACCTCACTCCAGTCTAGAAGTTTCATCTAAGGTACCCACTCACAACCAAATCTACCTATTGTATAACAATTAACATGTTTTAATTGATTGGAAAAAACAAATTGTTTTTATGTCGCTAAGTAATGGGCATGGTTTTAGTTGCTTTTGTTTATGGGTTCTTCTTTAAATGTTGGTATGATAAATTTGGGAGAAGAGATAAGAATATTGGCCTTTTGGGCATCTCTTGGACCTATATAATTGAGTTTGTGAAGCTTTTAGTTTGCATATGAACTGCCCTTTCTATAAGATATCAATTATAACCACGGGATAAGTTATGTCTGCCTGGCTTCGATACGTTCTCTTTCAAAGTCTGGAATATCTAGAGAACATATGCCAATATACTATTGAGACCCTTATATTCAGAATGAGACTTGTGATGAATATGTAAAACATAGAGCCCATATGAGATTTACTATCCAAAAGATACACGCGCAGATGGCATGACCTTCATTGTCATCTGAATAAGTATTGTAGTTGAGAACAAGCTATCCTTCACTCGAGCCAACCAACAATGCATTAAAACCTTGCATAGCGTCCCTAGAATTCTCCATGTATGTAAACATATCTTCCAACTTTGAAGTGAACTGATAACGACATTATGTCTTCAATTTAACGATTAGGCTCCTCTCAGCATCATCTGAAACAATTTTTCCTAATAGGAGATGCTTAGCCAAATGTTGCTTATAGTACTTCTCAAAGACATCATTTTCATGAAGATAGTGAAACAACATCATTACCTTGTCAAGTGCTATTTCTACATTCAAATTAAATGCTAGTGGGATCTTGTATTCAAATCAATAAAGAATTTAAATGATGAATTCTAATCATTTTGAAAGCCTTTATCATTGTTAAATGTCATGCATGCTAATAATTTTGGCATACTTGTCCTTCATATCAAGAAGGTGTTGCACAAACTCCACTAGATCCTTTAGCTTCTCTGGATCAGTTAACAATTGCTTACATGTGTCACGTAAATGAGAATTCATAACATATCAAATGCTTTTCAGCCCAATGGAAACATAATGAAACAAGAAACGCATGCGGCCCAAGTCTTCATACTTGTCACTTACAAGCATACTCACCAATCAAGAGTTCTCCACGTGCACTAGCTTGTAATGTGATTTGCATCAATATAAACTTACATCTGGTTTCCTCCAAGCATTGGCTATACAACATCACTTGTGTGTTACTTTACAGGATTGTTACTGAACCGAACATCTCCAAAAGGATGGGAACATTATTCCTTATCCATATGACTTGTAGCAATGGCATCATTGAGAATTGATTGCTCCTTCAATAATTATGTCCGACAATTGTTGTGTAATATCCATTTTGATACATCGAATTTCAGGAGGTGAAATCCCAACATCTCTCCTACCATTATTGCAACAATATTACCTTTTGTCTTTTGTCCAGAGTGGTCCTTCATGTTCTGTCAACTTCATCTAAAGAGCATCTCCACAAAGAATCATGAATCGACCCATCATCATTGTCAAAGAGACATTGCCACAACAATATAAATTTGTGAGGAAATAATTCTCAAAACCTCAATAGTAACTCGGGTTTTGTAAATAGGGATTCCTTAATATCACATTGGTATGCAATCCGTAGCATAGCATTTTGGATTGTTTTTGTTGGTAATTTATTTTTTACAAATCTATAAACAATAATCTACCTCCATGCTTTCTTATGCACATGAGAATAAAATTTCTTCATGCTTTTCACCAATCGTCCCCTCAATAACACGTAGTAAACCATCATCCCCACCAACCTGCATGGGCCGCATAAACGTTATGGGATGGTCATCGGGGCAGACCGGCCCAACATCTGCATATAAACATAAAAGAAGGCCAAACTAATATACATACGTATATATAATTTTATGAATAAAAACTCATAAAAATCAAATAACAAAAAGATAAAAAGACATAGCTATCTCCCCCCATGCTCCTCTAGGAGGGAGGATGAGTTCTGGATCTCCACAGAAATCTAATCCAGCGTAGGGAAACTGCTCTAGAGCAAGAACCTGTAAACTCCACCAGGAGAAGAAGTCATTGTCATAACTGTTCTAGACCGCACCACCGCCACCCTGTCGTAGGAAAATGTCTCCCTACCACGTGAGTCGAGGCTCACAAGCTGGAATAGGAGGTAAGGTCACCGCGGGACTGAGGGCATGAACCATCTCAAAGAAAAACGCCACTATAATACTTGCATAACCAAAGTTTTTCCTTCAACCCCTCTTGCAATCAGACAATTGTTTCTTCATTATCGAGAGCAATCTCGAGCACCAATCAAACAAGAACCCTTGCATGCACTCTACCACCACCCGCATATGAGTCCTTATTGCTAGATGCAATGCAGATGATCCTGCAATATTGGAAACCTTGCTTACCATGACTTTCAATGGAAAGCTTGAGATCTGTGAAATTAGGACTTGTGACCCCAATTTTTGTGTACCAAGAAAACAGTAGGTGTTGATGTAGTCTTGCACACTTTGAATGTAGTCTTGCACACTTTGAGGGTCACCACCCCGGCTAGTGCCCTCCAAGTTCACAGGTGTAGCCCTACGAGGTAGACCCATGATAAAATAGATGTCATCTATCATCAATTCCAAGTTCTCCCCTTAGATGTTGAAGAGACAAATCCCGTGATCCCAATAGATTACCAAAGCTTCCAAAAGGTGGACTTGGGAACGCATATTCAAGGTACAATAGAACTTTAACAAGCCACTTCTTTATCAAGCTTGTAGAGTGGTGACATCTCGATCCATGTCCTCATGCTTTCGTTCTCTCCACTCTAGAACCATGTTTTCCCGCCAAACAACATTATCCTTCATTTAGAAATCATAAAAATCTCTTTTACATTCATCATTTTTGAAAAAATAGAGCTCGCGCAGTATTCGCGACTGTGTTTTCTACACAGTCCGAAGAACACGTAGGCTGCATTGCAGGAAACCAGCGAATAAAACCCGCACTAACGAGTCTTAAGAAGGCTACCCATGAATGCCTCGGGATGCTTTTAGGGAAAGCATAAAACCATCAAATTTTGCATCAAAAACAAAAATGGAATGGATGAAATGAAAGAAGGAGAAGATACCACTAACCTGCAACTAACGCTTCTGAAATTGGTCCACCGGATTGTCCACTACGAGCACTTGAAATTTGAAGGTAAAATTGCCAAATATAGTCAAATTTCCAAATGGTATGTTTATTTTTGGTTTTGAACTTTTTATAGTAAAAATTTCAAAATTTTACCCATTGCTTGTAGTTTAAAATCAATTTTTTTAATATATGAATTAATGTCATGGTCTTTTACTAGCTGCAATAGATCTAGGATGATCTAAAAGTTGTTTTTTGTCGCATATAGGGTAGGATTTGGTCTTCATTACAGGCTTTGCACTTACACCTTATCATCCGCTTAACCCTATGATCACTTTTGCATCCATGGACTATGGTGTATAACCACTTTTACCTAATACACGACATTGTTCTTCTGTGGATAGGGACTCCTTTACATGGGTACCCTAGTTTAGAACATTTTATTGTCTTTTGGTACCCATGCCACAGTTGTGGTAGGTTTGCAGAAACCTTCTTAATTGTTTTTTCATGACAAAATGTGCCTCATTTTGCATCTTTTTACAAACTATACTCGATTATAAGGCTCCTTGTCCTTATGGATTTTTCTTTAGGCCCTAGTCTGACTCCTCCAAATAGACTAGACAGCCAAGTAAACTTGTTCATTCAGACTCGTTAAGAATAATTAAACGATCATCTACATTAGTGGTAAGTTATCTCTTTCTCGGACCATGTAGATTATTTATGTGAAAGGAATACTCTCTTTTTTGCGGAATTGAGAAGAGTATCTTCAGGCACATGTTTATATCTTTTCCAGGCCCGATGGACTAAATTTATGGAAAAGGAATACCCATTATGAGCTTAGTTTTCTCTTTTTAGTGCTCTAGACCCAAACATGAAAAATATTCCAAGCGTACTTTATGCCTTTGTCATGCTCACAAAACCTAAAGAGAAAAGCATCGAGTTTACTGTTGTAAGCCCCATTTCTCATAACCAAATGTATATTTCTGAGTGATCTTTCCTTCCTTCACAGTTGTTTAACTCGGGCTATATAATGCTTTTGAAGGTGTGTCGATCTAGTATTAGTTTACCCATTTTTCGGACCTTACCGACTAAGTACGAAAAATGTATACCTTAGTTCTTCAGGAGCTAAGAGAGTTCTTATGTGGATTGTTTTATACTTTTTCGGCCTTAGGAGACTAAATTGTACAAAAAAAGCATTGCCTGGAGTTTTCTTCAGAGTTTCCAGACTCTCAAAACCACGAAAATAGCAACGAGCATCTACTAGTTTAGGCTCATAAAATCCACAAATCAATGACATATCAAGCATTATTCTCTCTCCTCTTCAAGCTTGTCAAAAATGAAGAGAGACTCGAGTTGAATTTCTTGGACTCGTTAAAAATTAACAAGAAAGCTAAGGAAGAATTTCACTCTTTGGGTTATAAGCAGTGACAACATGTCATCCT
>LPNX010776296.1:0-52011 GCA_001517045.1 Pseudotsuga menziesii
TGTCCGCCGTCGGATCGCTCTTTGGAACGGATCCGACGGCGGACAGTGCGACCGCCGTCGCATTAATTGCTCCACTGCATGTTATGTATTGCTCGCCGTAAATTCTATGTATGGACTACTTTTAAATCTGTACGGAATTCTATGCTAGTTTTTATGATACGCTTATAGTTAAAATCACTGATATCAATCAATGTTAGTGCAGATTTAACCCGTATTGACCAAGAATTGAGTTTGATACCAGTGTAGAAATGGAAGTTGGAATAGCAAAAATATTATGCAAACAAAATTGAATTTGTATAGAATATGTATTGAATGATGATAAGATGATACACTACCTTGGTGTCAGTTTAGCTATATAAGCATTGACTAGTCATGAAGGTGAACAAGTATGTTTCTTGACCTTTCATTAACTACTAATTATGGTTACTAATTATGTTTATAAATTGTTATTTACTTACATTATTATTACTATTTGTTATTATTATTTAAAATTAGTCATTTATTTATACATGTTATAGAATGAAGGTGAATGTGGCATTGCAAGTGTTGTGTTTTAACTATCTGGTAATGTTCCTACAGGTCAAGATGACATTATACATTATATTTTTCCCATTCCTCTCTTATCACACCCAATCAAGTCAATAGGAGAACGTAGTGCACATATTTTACCATCTACAATTGGTTGTGAATTCGAGGTTTCTCTAGAATTTGTTATCGAGGTAGAAGCTCTTGCTTTTCATGATTTCACAATAAATAAGAACTCTTACCATTTTTTATGTTGCAACCAATATATGATGACTATCCCAAGTATTTGATTGAAGGGTCTTGTTTCTCCAACAAGAATATAAATAGCCATGTTGATGCTTACACAAAACAACTATTCTACCAGTATTTCATTTAAAGAGGGCATTGACAACAACCTTTCCAATTTTGCTTGATTAACATAGGTTTTTTCTTTTACTTTTTGAAATAAGAGAGGAGAATCCTTTACTCTGGAGTTGTTATTTTATGACATGATAGATAGTATTTTTGGCTATACCCATTTGAAAATTCAAGACAACATAAAATAGTCAATTAAATTACAACTGGTTTTCCGAAATATCTTCTTCCTTAGGTTGCTACCATCATAGGGATGTTGAAAATTGTCTCCTCTTCATTTTCCTTGGTGTCATATTTTATTTATTTTCCTTGGTGTCATATTTTATTCTTCCAACATGAGTTGATACATTTTTCCTCAACTTATGCATAATTAAAAAACCACAAAAAAAGAGGGGGAAATAGAAAACCCGAATAAAACAATTTTTGTTTCCTTTTTTATGATTTACTTTTGATTTTGTGTTTTAGATTTTCTTTATTGTTCTTTGCTTTTGATTTTCAGTTTCAACTTTTCTTTTTTTCCTTTCATTTTCCATTTTTGTTGCCTTGAATTCCTTGCCATTACTCGTTAAGCTTGAATCCTCATTGGCGATAAATCTTCCTAAATATGTCCAGGAATAGGTTTGAATTTTTTTTAGTTGAGTTTCATGATATCACAATACCATGGAAAAAAATTATGAATATGCCAAATTTTCAAAATGTTCTTCCTTGATAAGCTTGGAATGATGTAGAACTCTTGTTTGGATTCCCAAATTTTGTTTCCTTTCTCTTCTCTTCACTACATTGTAAAACCCAAGTTTTCAATCTATTTATTTTCTATCCTTTTATAAATGAACACAATGTTTAATATCTACTCTTGTTTTTTATGGTTCATGGAATTCTCATGCTATGGTATAATGTTTGCCCACAACCAAAACCAAATTTTATCATTCTAAAACCAGAGATCCTATGTTCACACATTTCTAGAAGTAAGATGTATGCGGATTCACCAGAGGTTGACCTATTTTTTGAACATATATTATTTGATAGAAAAGCATTTAAATGACCCATATACCTGATGAAAAAAAAAGTTAAAAGAAAATTAAGGAAAACCACTCTCATTAAAAAAACATGATTAACCTGACCATGGCTTCTTAATTGTCTCATCAATGTTCCCCTAATAGGCTATTGTAGGGTCCACCACATGATGTGCACTAAAGTGATGGGATGATGTAACGACCCGTCTAGACACCACAAATTTTTTTTACACCAAATCTCACACTCAAAGTAACTTCTACTTCCATTTTCTTGACATACCTCTAACTTATTTTTAATTAGCTCTAATCATAAATATCCCCAATATAAAATATATATACCAAATTCTAGACATATACACTAGAATAATACATATAAATTTCTTTATACCATACTATGGCATTGCACATTGTGACATTCTACTAATCCTAATTGTAACCACAGTAAAATATCAAGCTTGAATTCATTAATTTACAACCTTTAGAACTAGATCTTCCCATCTTATTCATCTTTCACATATATAAAAACATTAAAATATTTTCTCCAAATATGAACAAAGAAACATTTCAAGCCTAATTTATATTCTCATCCCTTTCTGATATGCATAAGAAACTTTTAGACTATATGTTTTTACTTGATTCACCTATTCAAATGTCTATATAAACATTTAACTATATATATACTAAACTTATCTTCACCATTTCAATCAAATATTAAAACTAATTTTTCCAATTTTTATTTCGAATACATAAATAAACATTGCAATTATTTATTCTAGCTTCTATTTTCCTAATTCAAATTTTGACATAAATAGTCAAGTACATTCTCCAAGCTCATTCCAAATTCTTATTCATTATATACAAATTGAATTTAAATTCAATTAACAATCATAATAATACAAATACTTATAAAAAATTTGTTGATTTCACATAACATCCTATAATTCAACATGTACAATGTTCTCTTATCTATGACCATATAATAATCTATACAGTATTTTAACATATCTTTGAGCATTGACAATGATATGCATTTCCAAACTATTAAAATAAAAATATTTTAAAATTTATCATATCTTAATTTATTTTTTTTCTATTCTTTACCAACCATTAATTACACCATTAATTACACAATTGGTAATACTTTGTGATTCAACCAATTTCACAATTTTCCTAAACATGTGACATTTATTTATGACTTAAATATCATTTTGAAAACCACCCTAAATATTTTGACTATGAATCTTAAGTTTCACATGTTTCACATATTCTTAACTTAATGTAAATAATGTATTTTTGTTAACGATTTAACAATTAAATTTAAAGCAAATCTATTTACATACATAAAACCATTACCCTACGAATAAATCTCCATATATACATTTACATTTCTTAATTTAAAACAAATATATAAACAACTATGATATGTATGTAAATTACAAACTAATATGATATGTATATAAAATGCGCTCTTTTTATGGGTTTGGCGAGACTACTAATATATAATATATACCTTCGAGAACGAATTAAAGCTATGCTCTCTCTCATCCATGAGTAGCAATCCATGTAAACGTTCAAATACAAGACGTGCGCCCTTCCAAGGGATCTCACTCAACCACTTAAAGTATCATATTTTGAACACATACATATATAATGACTTTGCAAACAAAATACCTACTAATCTCATATAAAAATTTGAGTCTTTCCTCAACAATTCACCGATTAATCACATATAAAAATTTGAATCTTTCCTTAACAGTTCAATGTAATCATTTTACAATTACATTTAATGAACTTGAAAATTACTTGTTAATTGCTACAATTTGGAAGGTTGAATATGAAGTTGAAAGCCAACGTTTATACCAAATCTGTCTCCTTTATATTGTCAATCCGAAAGGATCTATTCGTTTCCTCCCTAGCATACCCTAGAGTACTCTTCTTTGTCTAAGACCTCCATTTGAAACTCTACTAGCCAATAAACTATGATACGAGACTCTTTGCTGAGGGAAAGGCCAACCCCACTTGTATCATAGTGAACTATGTCACACCCTCCAATAGTGACCATGATAAAAGCCACACCCCAACCTGCCTCCAAACTTCTACCAAAAGGAAAAGATGCAAGCCTCAAGCTCATTTTACTCTTTAATAATTGTTGGTCTATTTTTCCATCTTTCCTTCTTTTTTCTTTACCCTATGTTTTATTAATTTTTCTCTTTTTATCTACTTTATCTTTTCTTTCCAAGTTGATTGATTTTCATTAAATCCCATCCAACTTGGTTGTTCAGAATTTTCTAATTGTTATTTTGTTATTTATGTAACTATAACTGTTATTATTATTATTATTATTATTATATTTATGATATTATTATTATTATAATTTATTATTCTATTTGTTTTAGTATTATTACTTGTTTAAATAATGCATTAAAATTAATTGATTAATTCATTTTTATTTAATAGCTTGTCAAACTATATTTTATTAATTCAATTTTCTTTTTCCAATAATTATTAATTAGTCATCGCATTTTCGTCGTGATCAGGGATATTAAGGTGTCATGTATATTCCCTCAAGTGGCAATATGCTATGACGATTGAGACGTTGTTAACTCTACCCGCCTACACTATTGAGGGAATAGTGGTTCCTGGAGAATGAGGCCGAGTTCTTATTGCGCACCCCAAGCTATATAAATTGTGAGTGACCGTACTACGACCTACCCTCACACCTTCACTCTGTTTGACTCATCGCGTTGACATTGGATAGACTTAACTTGTATCATGTTTAGCCTTGTCCCGTGATGTGGATCAATTGCCAATCAAATCCATATCAAATCTTTTTCTAAGAGTTTCCACATATTTACACATATATACCAGGTTGTCAATACCAGTTATTGATTTGCAACTCATTCCAAGTCCATAGCATATCAACGCTTATGTGTGTCACATGTACCTGCTCTACTTGTCACACATGACAACTCATCAAAGTACATGATATATATATTTAAGCGTTTAAGCATTAATCAACATTCTCATATTACACATTCATTTGATCGTATAGAATCATGATAAACTCATATAACATCTTAACCATCTCACAATCATAACAAAGACATAACATTTGGTCAACATCAAATCATAGCATTATCATGTGAGTTGTCTATCTACATCAACATCATAGCATAATCATTAGTGAAATCATAACATGATTACATCATAACATAACCATTTATAATCATCACCAGAGCACATAAATAGCGACATGTATTAGCCTCACAAATATAACTAGATCATCTAAAATTGAATGTCTTCAAAATAAAGTATCTCGTAGTCTATGTCTAAGCCACACATAATTGGGTCCTTCACAACTAAGTGCCCTCAAATAACAATTCATACTCAGGTCTAAGGTTTGTAATCAAAGTTTATAGTCTATCACAAAAACGGGGCATTACAAATGATGAGATCATTGCTGTTTTATCAATTATGATGTAAATGTTTTAGTTTAGCTATGTCTTTATAAAGTGATGATGATGAATATAGGATGTATCACAAAAATGGATCACAAATAGAAACCATTGCAAATGAATGGTGAAATTATTAATAATGTATTTCATAAATTAGGCAAATAATTGATGATGATGTATTTTATGTATGGAGAAAGTATGTATAGTTAAGTTTTGTTTTGTTGGCCAAGTTAAGAATGCTCATAACAAAAGATTATTCCATGCTTATGGTTTTTTGAAAGACCAAGTGAAGACTTAGATTCTTAGGCTTGTCCCAAGGATAACATAAGAGGCAATAACATATTGGATATATTGTCACACAATACATGGAAAGTGTGTATGTGGTGGGGAGGTTGTGTTCAGGTACACAAGGTACTCCCAAAAGACCGAACATCTTGAGCAACCACTTCACACAAATAGATCACAGATCAACACACCGATGTCTGTCACGTGGTTAAAACCCTAGAGAGGGAAACAGTCCACGGCCCCAGCCAAATAGCTACTTGGAGCAATTTATTATGCAAAAGAAAGAAAGTTATATGAGTTTCTCATAATCGATCAACTAGCCAGGGACCATCTATGCTCTTTAAATAGAGATCATAGACCAATCAGGTGTTAATCCATGGATCAATGGTAGGTATGATGTAAGAGAAGTTGAACCATCAGATCACTCTATGTCTAGAACAAATCATGACCGTCGGATTAGAATATTTACAAATGCATACTAATGCATACTAAAGAAACACACTTTTACCTAACGAATATATTACACAAGTTGATCTTAACTAACTCCTAAGTGTCTAAATATCCTAACATCCCCCCTTAAGAACAACTTGGGATAGGATTGAAGGATTTACAAAAGTGACACTATTAGGAGAAGGAAGAAGGCATTAGAGCCTATCCCCCCTTAAGGACACATTCCTGAACTCCTAACATAGATTGAAGTTTAGAAAACTTCACTTCTGTAAGAGACTTGGTGAAGATGTCTGTAACTTGATCATCTCTAGGGAAATAGAGCATTTCAAGAACACGATCATGAACAAGATCCCAAGTATCTTTCGCCATTAAGGAACGATATTCTTCATCCATAGCTGCATCCCAATCTGGATTTCCTAAAACTTCTGCAAAAGTTTCTGGATTATGATTCTCGGACACTTGAGCCAAAAGAGAAGAGGCTCATTGAAACTGAGAACGTGTTCGACGTTGATCTCTAGGATCACCGGCAAGATCACCAGCTGCTTCACATGTTGAATGGACCCATCGAGGAGGCATTGGTGCTGGTGCAATGTGAGGAACATGAGTAGGAAGAGGTGGATTTTCATCCTCATTGTCATCATGAGAAACTGGAGTTAGAAACCTGTCAAGGAAGTTGGAAGAAGAAGAAGAAGAAGGCACAATCGCTGAATCAAGCTCGCAGGACAAAGATAGCACACCCGCCAAGTTAGGCTTGCAGGACAAGAGATTTTCATAACATCTCTTCTAATGATTATATCATGTGAATGGGGCTGAAGAAGTCTATAACCTTTTACATCTTCAGAATATCCAACAAATATGCACTTTTCAATTTTAGGCTTCAATGCTTTCCGTTTTTCATCTGGAATGTGAGCCCATGCTTCACAACCAAACACACGAAAGTGACTTACATCTGGTTTAATTTTACTCCATGCTTCTTCTGATGGTATACCTTGTAAAACTTTAGTGGGTGTGTGATTAACTATGTAATTTTCATAATTTATGGCCTCATCCCAATATTGAAGACTTAGTCCCTTAGATTAGATCATACAATTAGTCGTTTCTTTTAAAGTGTGGTTCTTCCGTTCAGCTACACCATTTTTTTGTGGTGTATATGGAATAGTGTGTTGTTGTTGGATTCCTTGTTCAGTGCAAAAAGTAGTGAACTTGTTGTTAACATATTCTCCTCCATCATCAGATCTTAACTTAATAATTTGATGACCGGATTATTTTTCAACAAGAGCCTTGTAGACCAAGAACATGTTAAATACTTTGCTCTTAAGTTTTAGGAAATAAACCCAAGTGCGTCTGGAGTAGTCATCAATGAAAGTTAAGAAATATTTGAAATTAGAAACGGAAGCAGATGGAAGAGGGCCACACAAGTCACTATGCATAAGCTCCAAGGGAACCGAGGCGTGCCAAGAGGCATGTTTGTCAAAACTGTCCCGATGATGTTTTCTGAGTACACAACCGGAACAAACACCATCCTTGCAAAATACCATCGGAAGACCAGTCACCATATTGTATTTACATAGTTGTTGCAATGAGCGATAATTTAAGTGACCAAATTGCTCATGCCAAAGTTTGCTCAAGTTATCACTATGAGCAACAAAAACTGAAGGAAAAGGTGGTGACCCAAAATTGTTAAATTTATACAACATGGTAATATCATCAACAGTTCCAGTAGCAAGGACATTTTGAGGATTTTTAAAATCCTTGATTACAACTTGGTGAGGTGTAAACGTCACCGTTTTATCTTCACCTGAATGAGTAATTTGATAGACTAATAACAAATTGTAGGAAATTTTTGGAACACAGTACATCACTGAAATGACCATTTTCTACTGGAACTGTTCTAGATCCTACAACACTTAGAGATCTATCATCACCAACAAATATTTGTTTGGTGTTACATTCATGCATAGTAGAAAATATGGCTTGATCCTTAGCCATATGATAAGATGCACCAAAATCAATGAGCCATTCAATTGAAATAGAAGAATAAGATGCAGTATAAGAGTAACCAGAAGCACAAAGTGCATGTCCATGAGAGGTAGATTCTGAAGATGAATCTAGGCTGATGTGGTGCTTCTTCATTGATGCTTCCAAGGCTGCCATCTTCTTAAAACACTTAGATTCATCATGATTATCTTTCTCACAAAAATTGCAATGAAGCTCAGTCTTATTTCCTTTTGGCTTGGATCCTTTGTCTTTTTTTAAAGAAGGGGCTGATTGAGAGGGTTTGGGACCCTTATTGTTTGGCTTATTATTGTGAAAAATTTGTTTCTTTGGAGGCTTAGACTTTTCTTTCTGTTGAGACAATAAGGTTTTCCCAAATGTATCTGCATTGTTAATTATTCCAAGATGAATGAGCTTATCTTGTTCCCTAATTAAATAATCACAAAAGGATTCAAGGCTAAACTCTTGATAGCTAGTTGTAATCAAGGATTATTTCATGGAGTAGAATGTAGATACAAAAACAGAATATGCAGGTCCAAGTTTGGAAATAATATGATAAATACATTGTTTGTCTTATTTCTTAATCTTGCATTCTGCACATAAGAGTCTAAAAGTTTTATACTTAGATAAATAGTCTTGAATGCATGAAAAATCATTTGGATTCAAGGAAAACAACTCATTCTCAAGTTGGTGACCCCAAATTTCATTGTGTTTACCAAACATAGATTCCAACTTTTCCCAAGCAAGATCAGGTTCATCAATTCCAAATATGTGGAATCGCATATTAGTAGAGACTGACATCCTAATCAATCCATGAGCTTCATCACTTCTATTTGCCTATTTAATTTTATTATCATCATCAGTGGGTTCTGTTTCTTTCCCTGAAGTTATCCTGAAAAGTCCCCTACTCCGCAGAACATCCTCCATACGATATTTCCATGAGAAATAGTTAGAACTTATAAGTATAATATCACAAGGGGCAGACATATTGTAAATTAATGACTGAAAGAATATAAAATAACTATCTGGATGCAAAGAGCTAAAAAAATATGCGGTTTTAAAAAAAACGGCACTGAAAACTGGTTCTGGATGATGAAGTTATGCTTGATCAAAAAAAATGTTGAAGATGTCCTCAATAGTGACGTAGTAGATATTAACTTGATCAACTAAAAAAAAGAACTCCCCTCTTCCCAAGATCAACTTTTGGCAATCATTTTACAATAAAGTTGTTTTGAAGTGAATCACTTTTGTAAAATAAGTGGGGTTCATTTTTACAATAATGTTATTTTTAAATAGTGTAGCAATAAATTAAAAGACTTAAGTGACTCACTTTTTATTTTATTTTATTTATGTGAGATGTGCTTTTACAATAAAGTAACTTGAAAATAGAAATTGCATGCACTTTTATGTGAGATGCACTTTTACAATAAAGTAACTTGAAAATAGAAATTGCATGCACTAAAAAGTAGCTTAATAAGACTTATTAAGGAATAAAACAACTTTGTACCAAGTGAGCTAATTTTAAAAGGTATGTAAAAGAATGGAAAGAAGAAGGTTTTTTTTTTTTATAGCTCTTCTATTTCGTTCTCCGTGCTTACCTTTTTTTTCTGCAAATCACGAAAAACAAAAACAAAAAAACTTTTTTCACACAAAGGGGTTAGATCTTGGTTAGCTTACCCGAAAATTCTACGTTTTTAAGTTTTCTCGTTGTTTCTGATTTGCCGTGATCGCACAAGGTGCACAACAAAAAACATACGTACCTGAAAAGACAAAAAAAAAACTTGCCCTTTCTGTTTCTAATTCGACGCGATTGCTCAAGGTGTACGACAAAGAGCATACGCAGCCAGAGAAGGCAACAGTCCGAGACTAAAACAGTAAAGATCTAGTAATTAAACTGATAAAATATGAGAGATTTAAAAAAAATAAAACAAATCCGTCACTGTAACATTATATCTTAAGATTTGCTAAAATTGGTGTTTCTGGAACAAACGAAAACAATTTTCGGTGAAACGAAAACTATTTCCTAATGGAAATGGCGCTCCAGACCCAATGAAACAACTCCCACAAGCCACAAATGCACAAAAAATCCATAACCAAAAACCCTTTCAAAGTTTTGGCAACACCGGTTCCAGATCTTGATCAAAACCGAAAGCAACTCTTCATAAACACTCCGATACCATGTTTAGGTACACATGGTACTCCTAAAAGACTGAACACATTGAGTAACCGTTTCACACAAATAGATCATAGATCAACACACTAATGTTTGTCACGTGGTTAAAACCCTCGAGAGGAAAACAGTCCACGGCCCCAGCCAAATAGCTACTTGAAGCAATTTATTATGCAAAAAAAAGAAAGTTGCATGAGCTTCTCATAATCGATCAACTAGCCAAGGACCCTCTATGCTCTTTAAATAGAGATCATAGACCAATCGGGTGTTAAGCCACGGATCAATGGTAGGTATGATCTAAGAGAAGTTGAACCGTCGGATCACTCTATGTATAGAACATATCGTGACCGTCGGATTAGAATATTTACAAATGCATATTAAAGAAACACACTTTTACCTAACGGATATATTACACAAATTGATCTTAACCAACTCCTAAGTGTCTAACTATCCTAATAGGTTGTGGTTTGCAAATAAAGTGGCAATAAAAACACAGGGGAAATAAGTGTGCTTCAATACTTTTCCCTTATATTACACTTTCCTTCAATGTAAATGTCATCCATTTGCATGGGTTTTTCAAAAGGTTTACAACCCTATATTGCCATTGAACAGTGGAAAAGCAAGTTCATTCTCCAAAAGCATTTCCCTAGTACTTCAACCTCATTCTAGTTGAAAAATGATTTTCTTTGAAAGTGGAAGGAGGATAAATGGTGTTCTCCCTACATCCGGGTGATTTAGACTATATTGTTTTCCCAAGCATAACCCTCTTCTCTTTAAACTATATTGTTTTCCCACGCATAACCCTATTCTCTTCATTTTATGAATGTAAGCCATGCTCTAATAAATAACCAGACCTTACGACTGGAGTATGTTTTATGAATGTGAGCCATGCTCTAATAAATAACCAAACCTTACGACTGGAGTATGACTTGTTGAAGGAATTTTTGACTTTTTTTTGGTTGGGATCTCAACTTGCTCATCAAAGATAAATTCACTATAAATATGGCTTCAAACTCTGGTTACAGGCTCCAACCAACGATGTACCTGGAAATAATTTTGATAGTGTGAGTTGCATGGTAATGGTTGAAAGTGCAGCTAGGTTGTTTGCTTTATGACCATATCTATTTATATTAAAATATTTCTCCAATTTTATTTTTGTTATGAATCCATAAGCTTTTGCAAGCCCATACCTCTCTATTCAAGGCCTTAAACTCATTTTCCCAACACTCTTTTACTTTTTCATGGTGTGTTTACCATTTCATGGTGTCTAATGATGACAAAGTCATATGGCTTTAGTGCAATAATTTTTTCCTGTCCATGCTTCATTGCCTGAAATTGACGTGTTTGGTAAATTTTTAATATTATGAGCTAATACTTCTTTCAAAAAAGTTAAATATATTTAATTACTATATTTTCTAATAATTATAACAATAATAATATAAATTAAAAGTAAATATTTTAATTTTAATATCATTAAATAATACAAAACATAGATAATTAATTTAAATATATTTAACTAATTATAAAACTATAAAAATAAATATTGTTTATTGTTTTTATTTTAATGGTAAAAGATATATAAGAATAGATATTATTTATAGTTTTTATTTTATGTAGTGTAAATTTTATTATATATATATATGAAAACATTTTGTAATGTTATATATATACAAAAATGAGAAAACACTTTATTTTTAATATAAAATTTATATTAAATAATAATAATATTTTTATATTTTTAATGTTGTTGTAAGTTTATATTTGATTATAATTTAAAAAAATAAATATATTTGAGTTTTACATTTTGTTAAATACATAAAAATATATCTGCATTTATAAAAGAAATTAAATAAATTATAATATAAATTAAAAAAAATTACCACTATATCATTATCATGTGTACACAAAAATCTAAACTCTTCATTAAAATTTCTAACCTTCATCTCTTAACTCTACACTAACCCAACATACTTGTCAAGTACCATTATTGAGACAATATAGGTTGAATTTGACTAGACTTAGTGTGACATGGTATATGTGTAGTGTGACATAGCTTTTTTTTTTCCTTAGGAGGCCCATTTTAGACCCCAAATTTCCTCTAATGTGAGTCTCATTTTTTCTTCATTTTCCCTATTAACATACATGCAAACAAAAATCAATTTCAAGGAACATTATTAGAATATCATTTGCATTCCAATTTTGACCAAGTTATTGAGTTTGTTGGTGATGAGGTCATGGGTTTTCTCACACAACTAGTAGTTGCATGGTCATTCTCATTTTTAAGTATATATGTTTAGAAATCTTACCATGCTAGCCCCTTGATATTGGTAGGAAGGGTGGGAGGCCCATAATGAGGATTTCATTCCCCATGCATGTGTACACCAAGAATCTCAGTACCTCATTGTCTGCAAAACTTGACCACTATTTTAGACCTCTTTCATGTGTGCATATTATTTTGATGATTGTGTGGTTGTTTTACTTGGGTATGTGCTTTGTTTATATTGAATGGCCAAGGCATCATAGGTTGAGATATGTGAAGTTAGGACCTAGCGTTTAGATAGCCTTTACACAAATTTTAATGGTAGTATGGCAGCTTAGCATTAGTGAAGAGATTGCATATATGTTTGGTTTGGATAATATTCATCAACATAAATTTCTAATCACCTATATATGTTTGGAATGGTCTAAAATGGATCCATGCATAGTTGTTTGATTATATATTATTTTACACACATGTTGGATGCTAGTTGTGAGTATATGTTCCCAACATGGTTTGCAAATGCTTGGGAAATCATAATCAAGTTCAAGTACTAAATATGAATTGGGTGTGATAGCATAATTGAATAAAGCATTGGACAACAAACATATTGTTGCTTGATAGATATAAAAAAATATTTCAAATATCAAGACTAAGCATGCTTATGTTGATGGTGGCATAATTCTCTCTTTGAATATTTGGTTTGAATAATGTAGGTATTACATATTGGATATTGAGATAAATACATAGATTTTCCCTCTTGATTTTCAAATGTATGTATGATTAGAATTTGTTGGAAATATTGTGGGTTCCTACCACTTGACATTTGAATAGTAAATGAACATTTGCATGCCAAGTCTTTCCTACATAACTTGTTCATATGATTAGATTTCTATAGTAGTTGCATGACATTGTTTAAAAGGTGTTGGTTGCGAGCACAAGATTATGGAATAGCTATGGGAATGTTTGTTATATATTTATCATTGTCTCACTTGCACGTTATGCCCTAAAAGGAAATGGTAGTGATTTTTTATGTATAAATGGATGTTAGAGGCATAGCATTCGTGTCATTCGTTAATTGAACTCATATATAGGCTTAGTTTCCCCATTTAATATAATGTCCAAATTTAAAGTGTTTCCTATAAATAGCATTTTATACCATATATGACAATCTATGCCTCCTTTTTTGATAGTTAGGAAATATATTGAATGGTGTTTATTGAGTGAGTAGGATAGTATCAATCCATGTATATGCACAATATTCCTAAGCACTTGGTTTGCAAACATATGTATGATCGGAATTTGTTGGAAATATTGTGGGTGCCTAACACTTGACATTTGTATAGTAAATGAACATTTGCATGCCAAGTCTTTCCTACATAACTTGTTCATATGATTACATCTCCACAGTAGTTGCAAAAAACTGTTTAAAAGGTGTTGGTTGCAAGCACAAGCTTATAGAATAGTTATGGACATGTTTGTTATCTATTTATCAATTGACCACTTGCATGGTATTCCCTAAAAGGAAAGGCTAGTGATTTTCCATGTATGAATAGGTGTTAGAGGCATAGATTGCTTTTTGTTCATTAATTGAACTTGAATATATATGTTTAGTTTCCCCATTTAATATAATGTCCAAATTTAAAGTGTTGCCTATAAATAGCATTTTATACCATATATGACAATATATGCCTCTTTTTTAATAGCTAGGAAATATATTGAATGGTGTTTATTTAGTGAGTAGGATAGTATGAATCCATGTATATGCACAATATTCCTAAGTACTTGGTATATATAGATACAACAAGGTAAAAATGGTTTCATGTGTGTGTATGTGTTTGTGTGTGTATATAATTATTTGCCATAAGTTTAAGATGACATTGGTTATTGCATGGTTTTGTAATAGCACAGTTGCTTAGACTTTGTCATATGTAATTACAGGTTGATGCTCATCAATAATGTATTTTTCTCTTATTTTGTTTCACTCCATACAATTTCTCCTTTCCTCGTGCACAGTTTGTCCATCCTTCACATGTCCTAGCTACACTAAAAGTGTACATGTCGATTACATAATGTTGAAGAAGTGAATAGTTTCAAGGAAATAATGGCTTAAACTTTAAGTTTCCATGTTCTAAAATAGAATCCCAATGTTGTAAACAAATCATTTTGGGATCTCTAGATATTTGAAACAAGGTAAAATGAACATGTTGTAGCTACCAATTAGTATTTTAAGGGAAATTATAATAAGGAATAGAGGACAGGTAATAGCTCATAATTTGTTTGATTTTGTGTATAATGAATTGGTTATTTTCATGATAACTTAGATATGAAAAAATAATTCTAAGCGGTTTATTTTTTAAATATGATTTAAATACACTTTGAGATAAATGCATTAGCAAAATAATGGAAACAACAAGAATAAATTTGATAAAATTCAAGAACATATGCACACTAGTTGAGTTGTAGAACCCATAGTTTGATTAAGTTTTTATCCAAATTGGCCAAAATGGCCATATAAATACTAGGATATCATAAAAAAAATGAATCTATTGAGCTTAGAAATTCTTTTTTTGAGAAAATACATAGAGCAGTTATGACTATCAACTATCATCCTACCTGCTTTTGCATCACAAAATTAATTTTGTTTTAATTTTTGAGTGACATAACATAAGCCTACAAAGATAGAATATTCACAAAGTTCAAGCATTAGTGTGAAAACAAATCCACTTTCTTTTGTGTAGATTTTTACTTCTCAAACAAGCTTCAAGTTAAACTTCGATGATCAATGTTTAATACACAATCTCATTCAACATTTAGTAGCTACAAATTAAATTTAACCCATAAACATGTCTGAACTAGAAGCACATGAGAACTCTACCAAAATACTAAGAGCATAATTAAAACAACAACCACACATTTAAAAGTTTCATACTCAAAATTTTATCCCAATGGCTTGACCCCCAAGGGGGAAAACCTGTGAGAGAGAGGAGTAATTTTATTTTTTCTTCAAAATAGAAATGTACAACAGTATTTAAATCAGAATTAAATAGCATACTTATCTCGGAAATTATGTCTGTATTCTTCTCAAAATCAGTGCACCAACATTCTCATAAAAGTGTGCCAACAGTTCTGTGCAAGTACAATCATCTTTCTTCCTTGAAATTTGTTCCAATCACTATCTATAAATTCATGCTATTGTGATGATATTATCTACCTAGGAAAACATGCAGAGGCACAACAATATTATGCCTTTATTTTTGTGATATATCAACCACAGAAAACATTGTACATGATGCTCAATTAATGATGTACGAACTGCATTAAATGTAATATTTTTCTCCTCAAAATCCATGCCATAGTACACTCCTCAAACTGTGTGTATGGATCCTCGATTTTTTTGTTGATAACAACAAGAATACTCAGTTTTACTTGTCCTCGAATTATGTGCCATTCATACTCATGAAAATGTGCCCCTTTTGTTGAACAAAAATATCTTGGAACTTGTGTCAGCTATCTCAGCTGGTCTCTCTCTCTCCAAATTGTCCCTCTCTTCTCAAGATGGTCGACCTCCTCTACAACTCTCTTAGTGAACAAATGAGGAATGAAGTGTCGTTTTATTATTTTCCCTTGTCTTTTGATTTCATCTTCTAGGGTAGTTTAAGGGTCACTAGATCAAGGGACCATAGTGATTCTAGTGTTCTCACATCAATGGATGAGAAAAAACACTATTCTCTCCATTAAATAATTTCTCTAAACTATAACTTAAGTTTATTAAAAGTCACTTTATGACTATAAAGTGAAGTAATTACTCATCGCAATTAATTAATACAAGGGTCACATCACTTTCCCCTTTTAGAGACCTAGGCACAAACTCGCTAGGGGGGAAATTCCTTGGTACAAAATTCAACACTCCCTGAGGAAGGTGTTCATCGTCCCTTCCAACTTATCCCTAAAGAAGATGAACTACTACTTCACCACAACTAGAAGTCTTCTCATGTGCTTCTCACACAATGCAATAAATTTCCACCCTTTCTAAAATCGTCTCTAGAAAGGTCAATTCTAATTTCCCTTTATGTTAGGCATCATCACATGAAGTGTTGAAATATTGTAACTTCAAAGGATATTCTAAATGTATTTTACTGTTGTAATCTATCGGAGATGTTTTATTCCTTTGTCGGGGTGTTATTATTGCATTTGGTCATCATAGAAACATGAGGTGCAACCTTCGTTGTAATTTAGGTCAATATAACCCTCCATTATATAATATTATATTGTTTTGTGTCTTCCTAGGTGAAGTCGACCCAGTAAGTTTGGTGGGGCCGACCTGTTTGGGAAAAGGTCAAGTTGAAGATAGAATATAAATAGAGAAGGTGTGTTCCTCATTTGAATACATGCTCCCTTGTGTATAGTGGATAGGATATATATATATATATATGCACAGAGAAGGAGCACTTGTTTTTGGTTTTATCTGTGTACTTTTGATACATCTATATATAGGAAGTTTGGCTGGATTTTATTCCCCTAGAGGGTTTCCCAGGATAAATCTATGTATATCTTATGATTGTGTTTCTTTCAATGATCCTGCATATGTTATTATTGTGGAATTTAATTGAATACTAATAATATATAGATAAGCATATGGAATCTTAACATGGTATCAGAGTTGGCCTGAAAGGAACAAATTTCACAAGGTGAAACTCTCTCTCCTCTCCCTCTGGCAAGAAATTAGGGTTTCTATCAAATTTGGATTTTTGGAGATTTGATTGCATAGAAAGTTATGCCTCCCTAGAGCACATTTATTGAGACTTGGACCGAAATTTTTGAGTGGGTAGATCTCCATGAAAGCAAATCCCTAGTTTGGATTTGGACCAGAAAATAAAAAAACTGTAGAAACTATAGATTAGAATCTTGCAAGTGAATTTTGAGAAGTGAATATTTGGAATATCCATAAATCAAGGGTACCAGTCAACTCGCCTCATTCAAGCGCATCTCCTGGTAAGGTAAGTTCTACATTTTGAGAAATTTCATTTTTTAGTGACCTCCTGGATAAGATGGCCCCAAGAACTAAGCTTGAGGACAAGCTAGAAGGCATAGAGAATTTCCTAGCATGGAAATATAGGATTTGTCTCATTATTAGAGAGAATTATCTTAACAAATACATCAAAGGAGAATTTGTAGATGCTGAAGAAGATGAACATAAGGAGAAGCACAAGAAGGACCTGATTAGGGTTATGAGGATCATTGTTGATTCTATCAAAGATCACTTGATTCCTCAAGTGTCATCTAAAGAGACCCTGAAGGAGATGTATGATTCCCTGTCCATAATGTATGAAGGAAGGAACATCAATAGAAAGATGAATTTGAGAGCTCAATTGAAGAGCACTAATATGATCCAAGGATAATCCATTCAAGACTACTTTACAAGGGTATCTTAGTTCAAGGATAAACTAGAATCCATTAGAGACTCCCTGGATGAAGATGAACTATTTATGACTTCTCTCAATGGTCTCAATAGACCTTGGGATTCATTCACATAGCCTATGTGTGACAGAAAGGAAAGAATGAAGTTTGACATTGTATCGAAAGATTGCATCCAAGAGGAGGCTAGAGTAGAAAATAGAGAAGATTTACTTAAATAAGATGATCAATCCCTAGACACCCATACCAGAAGAGGAATAATTCAATATAACTTCAAGAATTAAATCCACAAGGAGTCTCTACCTCCCAAGAGGTTCCAAAGGACAAGAGGAAACAATAAAAGGAAATACCACTCCAACTTTCAATGTTTCCATTGTCACAAGACAGGACACATTGCCATAAATTGTCCATTGAAGAAACAAGAATACAAGAAGAACAAAATACATCATGCACACCTAGCTGAAGATTAAGAATAAGAGGAAGAATGACCTCAAAGCAAACAATCAAAAGAAGAATATGCAGAAGAGTGTGTATTATTCTCTACACTCTCTGGGTCTGTGACACATGGAGAAGATACATGGCTTATTGATAATGGTGATTCAAAACACATGACAGGACAAAAGAAAAATCTGTCAAAACTTGAAGTGAAGAACTCTCCTCATAAAGTATCATTAGGAGATGACTTTCAATATCCTATCAAAGGTATTGGTGAAACATGTTATGATATTGACTCTAGAACCCCCATGAAGATGAAGGAAGTCTTATATGTACCAAGTTTGAAGAAGAACTTAATTTCTATCTAAGTATTTGATAAGAAACAATACAGGGTTTCATTTATAGATCGTCAAGTACTAATGTGTCCCAAAGGAAAATCAATTGAAGATGAAGTTGTCATCGATGAAGAAGAAGGAGGATTATATAAACTCAAGGGACATTTAGACACAACCCTTGTTCATGAGACCACTAGCCCAAGTGCAATATGGCATAGGAGGCTTGCTCACATCAACTACAAAGAACTACCCCATGTGGGAAAAGTAGTAACATGCTTACCACATTTTGAAGATCGATCATGAAGGAACTTGCAAAGGATATGCAAGAGGAAAGAATATCAAGAATCCATTTCCGAATAGTGAAACGAAGACTAAAGGTATGTTGGAATTTATTCATTTAGATGTATGTGGTCCAATGCCCTCCACATATTTGAGTGGTTATGAATATTATTTTACATTTATTAATGACTATTCAAGAAAGACATGGATATATTTCTTGAAAACAAAGGATGGAGTATTCAAAAAATTCAAGGAATTAAAATCCTTTATAGAGAATCATTCAGAAAGAAGAATCAAGACACTCAGAATAGACAATGGTGGATAATATACTTCAAAAGAGTTTGAATCCTTTTGTAAAGAATTTGGAATCAAGAGGGAACTAACCACTCCCTACAATCCTCAACAGAATGGTGTTGCGAAAAGCAAGAATAGGGCCATTGTGGAAGCAATGAAGACAATGATACATGATAAAGATCTTCCTATGCATCTATGGGATGAAGAAACAAGAACATTAGTTTATGTACATAATAGATTATCCCATAATTCCCTTGGATTCAAGACTCTAGAAGAAATTTTCATAGGAAGAATCATGAAGTGATCCACCTCAACATATTTGGTTTCCCAGTATATGTTCACATACCAAAAGAAAAGAGAACCAAGTTGGACCCTTCCAGAAAGAAGGGAATATTTGTTGATATTGTGAATTCTCCAAATCCTTCAAAATATACATTCCAGGATTCCATCACATGAATATTAATATGGGTGTAACATTTGAAAAATAAGCATCTCTCAAGAGATCCTGGAAGTGTCAACATGAAGAAGTATATGAAGAAGATACACCTCCTGGAAATATAGGAGTTGCACCCTCCCTTTAAGAAGAAACTCTAGAGGACCATGATATGCTAGAACCTCAAGAACCTCCTACTATGAGTATATCATGAAAAAGAAAGCATGTTTGGGTAAGAGAAATTATATAAGAAGCAGAAAATTATGGAGCTCTAGAAGGATCCACAAGAGTAAGCAAGAGATCAAATCTATTCTCCAGTTATGTAGCTTTGATGTGTGATATTGTAGATCAATAACCTACTAGTTATGAAGAAGTTGTACAAAAGAAAGAATGGGTAGAAGCAATGACGAAAGAATACCAATCAATAATGAAGAATTATATACAAGATAAAGAATGCAGCTGATGGAAGTATTGAGAAATACAAGGCAAGGTTTGTGGCTAGAGGATTCTCCTAGAAAGAGGGAATTGATTATGAATAGACATTTCCAATAGTAGAAAGGTACACTTCCATTAGAACTATCGTGGTACTTGCATCTATGATGAAGTGGGGTTTACACCAGATGGATGTGAAGACAAACTTATTGAATGGTGTTATTGAGGAAGAAGTGTACATAGAACAACCACAAGGATTTGAAGTTGAAGACAGACGGACTCACATATGTAAGTTGAAGAAAACTCTGTATGGATTGAAGTAAGCTCCTAGATCTTGGTATGGAAGGATAGATATATTTTTGAGGATCTTGGGATTTTCCAAAAGTAAAGTCGACCCTAACCTTTATTTTAAGGTTATGGATGATGAACCTGTCATACTATTGTTGTATGTGGATGAATTATTTATAACAAGAAATGAGAAAACGATTGTAGAGTGCAAGAATAATCTCATCGAAGAATTTGAGATGAAAGATATTGGATTGATGCACTATTTTCTAGTTTGGAAAGTATGGCAGAGACTAGAAGGGATATTTCTCAACCAGGGAAATTATTCTATGGAAATCTTAAAAAGATTTGATATATTGGATTGTAAATCCATGACCACTCCCATGGATACCAACCTAAAGTTGTTATTTGATGAATCATCAAAGTTAGTGGATGTGAATCAGTACAGATAGATTATTGGGTCGTTGATCTATTTGATGAATACTAGGACGGATATATGCTTTGTTGTGAACACCCTGAGTCGGTATCTAGTTAAATCTAGACATCTTCACCTAATAGCTGCAAAGCATGTGATAGGGTACCTAAAAGGTACGATAGAATTTGGTCTATATTATGTTGGATATCATAATTACATATTGTATGTTTATACATATGCATATTGGGATGGAAGTGCCTCAGATAGGAAGAGAACCTCATGTGGATGTTATTGTTTGGGATCCACCATGATCTCATGGTTTAGCAAGAAGAAGTCCATTGTTGCTCTCAGCACAGCTGAAGCAGAGTATATAGCAGGTTGTTCTGCTAGTTGTGAAACTATATGGCCTCGAAATTTGATGTCAGGTATATTTGACTTGGATTTGGATACCACGACGATTCTATGTGATAACCAGAGTTGTATAAAGATGATGGAGAACCCATTGTTCCATGACAAATCAAAGCACATAGAAATATGGTATTTTTACAGATGGGATATGGTATAGAAGGGAGCTATAAAGCTCCAGTATGTGACTATCGATGAGAAAGTTGTTGATTTGTTGACCAAGACTCTGTCTCGAGTAAAATTTGAATACTTCTGTGACAAGCTTGGTGTGATTTGAAAATACCTTCCTCGTAAGGAGGAACAACGACGATGATGTAGACCTTCCTCGTAAGGAGGAGAAATTATGATGAGGTCGAAAGGACCTTCCTCATAAGGAGAAACAATGATGATGATGTCAAAAGGACCTTCTTTGAAAGGAGGAGAAGGTTGATAATGTTATGGACCCTCCTCGAAAGGGGGAGTAGGTTGATGATGTTATGGACCATCCTCAAAAGGGGGAGAAGGTTGACGATGCTGCAGTGGGATTGCATCATCCTTAGACATTAGTCCTAAAGTGATCCATAGACATTTTGTCTCTGTGAGGTAGTAGGATTGCATCGTCCTTAGACTTATGTCCTAAAGTGATAGGGATTGATCATCCCATAAGTGAATCAGGATTGCATCATCCATGGACTTATGACCTAAAGTGATAGGGATTAACCATCCCATAAGTGGATCACGTGAAGATTGCATCGTCATTGGACCTATGTCCTAAAGTGATAGGGAGTGACCATCTCGTAAGTGGATCAGGTGAGGATTGCATCATCCTTGGAATTATGTCCTAAATTTATAGGGATTGTCCATCCCGTAAGTGGATCAAGTGAGGATTGCATCCTCCTTGGACTTATTTCCTAAAGTGATAGGGATTGACCATCCCATAAGTGGATCAGGTGACGATTGCATCGTCCTTGGACTTATGTCCTAGATTGATAGGGATTGACCATCATGTAAGTGGATCAGGTGAGGATTGATATTTCCTTGGACTTATGTCCTAAAGTGATAGGGATTGACCATCCCATAAGTGGATCAAGTGAGCATTACATCGCCGTTGGACTTATGTCCTAAAGTGATATGGATTGATCATCTCGTAATTGGATCCTGTGTGATGCAGGTTATGTTGTTGTTGATGATGATGTTTCTGATTGAAATATCAAGTGGTGTTGTAGATGATTGAGTGATCAATTTTTGCAAAATATGAATATCAAAGTTAAAGACTCAGTGTTGTAGAAGATGATGCTCCAGCACTGAAGATGTTGAATATGTTCTAGTAATTGTTTAAGTATTTGATGATTGTTGAAAAATTCTAATGATGTATGGATGTATCACCTTGATGTTGTTTTAGATTCTCTCTCTCCTTGCGCCTATAGTTGATGTTTCTTTTATCAATAGAATACCCTTCTCGTTAAGGGGAAGTGTTGAAATATTGTAACTTCAAAGTATAATATAAATGTATTTTACTGTTGCAACCTATCGGAGATGTTTTATTCCTCCATCTAGATGTTATTATTGCAATTTTTTAGAGAATCAATCCATCCTTAGTACCTTATTTTATACTTTAGACTATTTATTTTGCTATTATGCATTGATATCTATGGTTTAGACTTAGGGAAAGTGGTCTAGCAAGTTAACTGATTATTTTGGCCCATTCACACACACGCCAGTGCTCTATGTTGACCAACCTGGAACATGTGCACCATAATTGATTTCCCTTGGTCTCTTGGAGTGCTTTCCTTCCTCTTTTTGTGGAATATGGTTTGACTAGGGGTGCTAGTGATGTTCTTATACCATTTTGGCCCTTCTTGTGCATTTATTGTTCACCCATGCCTGTAATAGACCCATTTATTCTCCATAATTCCACACCAATATTCACACCAGTTTTCGTGACCATTTGGGGTGATTCGAGAGCTAATTGGTCCACCTAGGGGGGATGGAGGTCAAATCTAGTTATGACACATGTGCACTCCCAAATGGATTCTTAAGCCTCATAGTTTTTCCAAAATGTAATATAGTTTTTATCAAAACATATTTACATGTTAGACAGTGTTAATAATATCCACCATTGACTTCATGTGTGAATGCAATTTTAGTCTTTTAAGTTAATATTGTATTTTTTTGCAAACGAGAGCGACTTGTGAGAGTTTATTTGGAGCGAATTGTGAGAGTTTATTTGGCTTCTAGATCCAACTATGAATCAATTATCACATGGTATTAGATATGATTGAAGCTGATTTCTGAGTGTTTGATTTTCTATTAGAGTGATTCTCCAAATAAATTCATGAGTTTTCATTTCAGGTACATTCAACAATTTTCACCACTAGCGTAAGCAAAGATGGAGAAAACTAATGTCTTGCTAAAACCATTCAACTAACTTGAATGGAAGGCCGAGATGGTTATCTAACTAAGGTGCAAGGTTATCTACAGGGTCAGCATGGGTACTGAGGTCGAACCAAATTCTATAGTAGAGAAATCGAAGTTTTTCAATAGACTTGATGAAGCATTTGGAATGCTTTGTCTCAACATTTTGAGAGAACTCTTGTTTCATGTTGATAGTATATCTACCCCAAATGGAGTTTGGCTTAGGATCGAATCTCTCTTTGGGAATACTGATGAGATGAGGGGTCACCAACTCGAAAATGAGCTCATCTCCTTGAGCCCAACGCATTATGAGACCATCAAAGAATTCTTCACCAAATTCAATTCATTGGTGCTTCAGATCAAGCAATGTGTAATAGAGAAGAAGGATTACCAACTCATAATATCTATTCTTTCAAAGCTAGGGACTTAGTATTCTTTGTTTTTCAACATATTTCACTCAAGCAAGCTCATAGCTCCAAACTGGAAAATGCCATCACTAGCAAGCTTCATGGAGTCTTTGACCCAAGAGAAAGATAGACCATTAGTGATGTTTTTAGACCATTTTGGCGCTTCTTGTGCATTTATTGTTCACCTTGAGCCACTCCCACACCTCCATTTTCTCACCCATGCCTTTCATCGACCTAGTAATGCTATAGAATTCCACACCAATGTTCACACAAGGTTTCGTGACCATTTGGAGTTATTCGAGAGCTAACTGGTCCACCTAGGGGGGATGGAGGTAAAATATAGTTATGACACATGTGCACTCCCAAATGGATTCCTAAGCCTCACAATTTTTCCCAAATGTAATATATATTTGTTCTAAACATATTTACATGTTAAACAATGTTAATAATAACCACTATTGACTTCATGTGTGAATGTAATTTTAGTCTTTGTAGCAAATTTGTGCTTGTTTTGCAAACTAGACTGAATTGTGAGAGCTTTTATGGCTTCTAGATCCATATTTGAATCAATTCTCACACATTTGGTTATCATAGAGACATGAGGTACAACCTTCGTTGTAATTCGGGTCAATAGAACCCTCTAGAATATAATATTATATTGTTTTGTGTCTTCATAGGTGAAGTCGTCCTATTAATTTTGTTGTGGCTGACCTGTTAGGGAAAAATTCAAGTGGAAGATATAATATAAATAGAGGAGGTGTGTTTCTCATTTGAACATACACTCACTTGTGTATAGCGCATATGATAGATAGATAGATAGAGAAGGAGCACTTGTTTGGAGTTTTATCTTTGTACTTTTGATACATCTATATAGAGGAAGTTTTGTTGGGTTTTCTTCCCCTAGAGGGTTTCCCGGGATAAATCTATGTCTATCTTGTGATTGTGTTTCTTTTAGTGATCCTTCATATTGTATTGTTCTGAAATTGAATTGAATACTAATGATATCTAGCTAAGAATATGGAACCTTAACGTGAATGACATCATGAGCTACAACACTCAACACTTCCGCTTCACGCAGGAAATCCTCCTGGATTGTACTCCACCAAAATCACACTCTAGTCTCACATTGTCTTTTGTAGAAGATCCCTTTGTCTCTAAAAACCTTCCCTCTACAGATCCTCCACTTTTCACTAGTACCACATGTCGAGAAGTCTCATCTTGATCATCCATCAGTGACAAGTCATACCAGTCAACTCTCTTTTCAGTATTGGAAGAAGTATCTTGTCACTTACCCCCCTAAATCAAATAATGAATACTCGGTACCACTTTGGTCTATGGAGTGTGTTACTCTCCCCTCTAAACTAAGGACTATCTACTCAACGCCACATCAATTCTTGGAGATTTTCTCTCTTTGTCTATCATAGAATCTAATCCTACCATCCCCCAGATCCTCTAGATGTAGGTTACCCATGCACTACATACATACCATCTCTTTGATGACTAATCAACACAAGATCAACCAGATCCACTCCCACTAAGAAAATGAATATGTGTTCCTTATTCAACATCACCACATATCTTTCACCTTCCAAGGTTGGAATAGGGAGTTTGATATATCTTAGACCTAGAACATAGAGCACTCATGATAACTCCAGAAGCTCTTTAAACTCTATCTAGAACCACACTCATCCCACTCCTCTGACTGCATACATTGTGCCATCTCCATATTGTACAAGCTTCTCTATAATAGTGTCTATACTGAGGAACTCATCTCTCATCCCAATCATGTGATCATAAAAACACTCTCAACTATCTACTTCCCCGCATCCACAGGTCTACTACTTCTGAAACTCAAAAAAATTGTGACAAGAGAGAATTCTTTCTCAAACTTTGCACTGTAACTCCCTATCTCAGTTGTAGTTTCAATTTGTTCCTCCTCCTTCTTTCCCCTCTTCTTATTAGGACATTGCCTACTATAATGGCCAAGCATATTGATTCATAACACCTAACTTTGCTCAGGTCTTTCCTCTGCTCACCTCTCTACTGCTTAGTGCTTCCCTTAGGTTCCTTCTTGGACTTCTTTCCACGATTTGATAAGGAAAAATTCTACTCTACTTGATTAATGTTTGATGAGCTATCATGCACATAAATTCTTCTGGTCTCCTCCTAAATGAAGTCATCCCAAAGATGGTCCCAAAAAGGTGTCTTCTCTCTGGCTACAATGACCTCCACAAAAATATCCCATGGCTTTGTCACGCCATTCAAGGTTGTCTACACAATATCACCATCATCAAACTTCTACCCAACCGCTCCAATCTCATCCCTCACCAAAGTGATCCTAGGAAGAAACATTTTCATATGTGGCCATCCTTATGCTCTTCATCTTCTCTCTTGGTACCATATTTTGATTCTCATTCGAAAACTAGTACAAGTTGGTTAAGGAACCACACATTTTAAATACACGGTCCTCCATAGACACATTTGGGATTACATGATCTTTCATCTCATCAAGGATTCCTCTTTTCCTTGATGTCCTTCTTGTTGAAGGAAGCCAATGTTATTGCATCAGTAGAAGCAGGTTCTCATACTAGATTTTCTTGAGTGATGTTCACTACTTCATCCCAAAACTCATTCTCCTTTAGAATAAGTACAATCCTTTGCTTCCAAGGAGTTAATTTGGTTTCCCCATCCAACCTGTCCTTCAACCTTAACCTGGTATCCATTTCACTGAAAATGTAAGTCCAAATATGCCTCTGATTAACAAAATAAAACTCCCTCTAAAGTCTGAAAATCACATCCTTCTATGCCCCTCTTCTCAACCAAGCTCTAATACCATGTATATTTTTACTTATCAAATGGGATTCAAGTTAAACTCAGATTATTAATGTTTAATACACAATCTCATTCAACATTTAGAAGCTGTAAATAAAATTTAACTCATAAACATGTCTAAATTATCTAAAAGCACATGATAACTCTACCAAAATACTAAGAGCGTAATTAAAACAATACTTTCACATTTAAAAGTTTCATACTCTAAATTTTATCCCAATGGTCCAAGAAATATTCCCTAGGGGGAAAAACTGTGAGAGAGGAGTAATGTTAGTTCTTCTTCCAAATAGAAATGCACATTAGTCTTTAAATCAACATTATATAACATACTTATCTCAAAAATTATGTCATTGTTCTTCTCCAAATCAATGCACCCATATTCTCGAAAAATCGTGCTAACATTCTTGTGCAAGTACAATCCTCGTTCTACCTTGAATTTTTTGCCAATCACTATCTAGAAATTCATGCTACTGTGTTATTGTTATCTACCTAAGAAAGCGTGCAAAGGTACAACAATATTATGCCTCGATTTATGCTCTATCTCAGCGATAGAAAACATTGTATAGGATGCTTAATTAGTGTTGTATGGACTGCATTAAATGTAGTATTGTTCTCCTCAAAATTTGTGCCACACTACACTACTCAAAATGTGTTCCTAGCTTCTCAAATTTTGTGCAAACAACAAGAAAAAAACTCAACCATACTTTTCAAATTATGTGTCAGTCATACTTAGGAAAACATGCCTCTATTGTTGTACAAAATTGTCTTGGAACTTGTGCCAACTATCTCACCTAGCCTCTCTCTCCAACTTGTTCCCATCTTCTCAATATGGTCAAGATCCTCTCCAAATATCTTGATTGAGTGAAAAAATGAGGAATGAAGTGCCTTTTCATTTCCTCTTCTAGGGTAGTTGAAGGGTCATTGTTGTTAAGGAATTGATCCTATGGCTGGGGTTGAGGCCACCAACATACTAGGGTTTTATAGACTAATGTATAATTCTTTGCAAGTATGAATTTAAACAATATTTCAATGGATAGGATGGTTCATACCTTACACACTAAAAGTTGTTCCAAGCTTGCTATTTATCCCTCTTCTTGCTACCTAGAGACATGCAAAATAACTCCAAACCTTCCTCAAATCAGTTTGACCACATATAAAACAATGATAATCAAAATAATATGAGACCCTAATATCATTAAAATCAACATATGATTATAAACTGGGACATACACGGTGATTTGGAAAGGGATGAACATCAAATCTTTATTAATCAACGGAAGAATTACAAGATATACCTTCTCCTCATGCAAGGCACCTTGTGAAACCTTTGATCTGGATCTCTTGCTTCTCTCCTCCAAGATTCTCAGCCTCCAAGATCTGTAGCAAGGGTAGATGATAGCTAGGGCATAAGTGAGGGGGATGCGAGTCCAAATTATTCCAGCATAATAATACCAAATTATTTCCCTTCATGGTACATTCTCCCTCTCTTATATAGCAATTTGAAGAGTTAGGGTTGAGGATGGATTAGTTACAACAAAGGAAGAAGTTCCAAAACCACTCAAACCACCCAAAATTTGAGAATTTAATATTTTTGACCATTTCTGAGGGTATACGTGGGTGCAACACTGACAACCCGTCTATGCAAACTGAAAAACGTAGGTGTAACACTGACAACTCATGTATGGGTCTAAAAATTCATTTTTCAGGGTATTTTCAAGGGTTTCCAGGAGTTTGTATGGTTTGAAAATTTGTTCCTTTGTCTCTTAACTTTTCAATGGTTTAGAAAAGAGTTAAAACAAAGCTACATAAGTCCTGATATGGCCCTTCCATCCAAAAGTTTCTTTTCGGTGACTGACAATAGTTTTCATTAAGTGTCGTCATGGAGTTATCGGCATGCAACAAAACATATAAATGTCGTCATAGATGGAGAAGTGTCGTCTTTGGATATAATAGATGCCCCCTAATGTATGAGCTTAGAGGGTAAGATGATATCCGAAATACATTATAAAGAGGGAATAGTTGGATCATGGAGTCGAAGAAACTAGAGAATCCAAGATCATAGGATCGAATGAAGGTACCTGAAACAAAGATAAATGTCAGATAATATGATCTCTGGAACATGTATGTCGAAATACAAATGATCTCCATAAAGATACAAGGTGGATCCAACATGTGTATAACTGATGTAACTATCATGGTCACACAATATGAAAAAAGGTGCCATGTAAAATTTAAAGGAGTCATGGCTACAAACGAATAGCGTAGATCCATGCTCCATAATTGATCACAGCCATAAAAATAAAAGGTGGATCTATGTCTATAAAGATTTCATATGAAGATTTGGCTCAACTAGGACCATAGAAAAAGATGATGATGCTAATTTTGGCCCAAGGTATTCAATCCAAACCACCCAAAGGTACGAACCCTAACCATGTGAATAGAGGAGTTGAAGTCGAACATGGGGGAAACCATTTGATTACCTGTAATTGATGAAAATTGTTAACAAATGCAAGGGAAACCACCATTAATGAAAATTCTCCCTAAGGTACCTAGTACATTCTAAATATGTGTGAATAAATAGTCTTGAAGTCGAACACCTAAAGAGTCCACCGAGTAGGAGACATTCGGGTATTCCCGCTACCCAATAGCGAGGAAAATTTCCACTAATGACTGCAATCCCCAAGTTACTATCATAAATTATAAATATCATTCCGAAAGAAAGATTTGTTGAATTTGATAGGAAGAGATCAGTTGGAAGGAAGGCATTAGGACAAAGTTTTGCAACAAGGATTGTCAAAGACCTGATGTAACGAACTAATACCAGGGAATGGATGACAGAAAAGGTCAAGGAAACTGCAGAATGGATGACACATGTTTTATCCTTTAATAGTGAGCATGACACAATAGTGACTCAGACAGATTTAGACACAAAGGGACTAACGATACAAATCTGCAATGTAGGATAAATTGACAGATTCTCCATATAATTGGAAGAATAACCAACTAGAGGAGTAAGAACTCTAATACCAGGCTTAATCCTAACGCCAAAACTAGAATCGAACTATTGATAAACTCAAAGCTGGTGCTTTGTTCAAGGAGATGAGACTTCCTTCCATTATAAAATTGAATTTGAATGAACTTCCCTTTCCTTGTTTCTTGTAAAGGTTTAACGAATCTAACAAAGCAAAATTGGAACCTTCTTCATTTTTATCAATATCAGAAAAGAAATAGAAGGATGCATGATAAAATATTGATCTGTGGATTTTATGAACCTGAATTAGTGGATTCTCGACGATGTTTTCACAATTTGAGAGACTAAAAAAGCTAAAGAATACTCGAGGGGGGTGCTTTTTTCATAAAGTTAGTCTCCAAAATTCGAAAAAGTATAAAATGATCCAGAAGAGAACTCTCTTAGCTCAGGAGAACTAAGGTATTCATTTTTCGTAGTTAGTCAGCAAGGTCCGAAAAAGGGTTAAACTATCACTGTACTGATGCTACTTCAAAAAACAAGTAGATCGATTTAGTTTTAATGAGCGTGAAGCAAAGAAAGATAACTCAAGTCGTTCCATTCATTTGTGAGAATGGAGAAACCAACGATAAAATTGATGCTTTTGTATTGAAGTTTTAGCAAGTATGAAAATGACATAAAGAACGCTCAAAATCCTTTTCATGGTTTAAACCAAAGCATGAAAAAAGAAAAATTAAGCTCAAACAGGTTCCTTTTTTGTAAATTTAGTCTCCCATTCCCGTAAAAGCCATAAAATTGTAACTGGGAATAGACTTCTAGCCACAGTGAACTAGAGTATTCGTTTTTCGTAAGTAATCCACATGGTTTGGAAAGGGGTTAAACTTATAACTATGTGGATGATCGTTCAACTGCTTTAACGAGTTTGAAAGAAGAAGTAAACACAACAATCTAGTCATGTTTAGTGAGTCAGACCAAAGCTTAAAGGTAACTCCATATCTTTCCCGTAAAGTTTTAACGAGCCTGGAAAAGTCCACTCGTGGCCTCGTTACTGCTTTTAACAAGCTCAAAGGAAAGCTACAATAATTATCTAAATGCGAGGAGACGAGTGTCAGAGGCATGTGGAACTAGTTCCAAGCACAAGGAACAAACCTAAGCATAGTGCAAGCAATATGAGCAAGATAAGGACACTCAGGTAATGTCTCCTCTCAGTAGAGGGTTTCAAGTTGCAATGAAAAAAGATACAAAGTTGAGCTATGATGAGAGCGGAGATGAGGGATTATATAATGAGCTAAAAGAGTGGAATTTGACATCAAGATCATAAGCGCGAGCAGGATATTGGCAGATGCAGTTACAACTTGAACAAAAAGGTGAGACCAGTAAGCAGTTGTGGATCAAAGTAAGAAACATGTCTCCAAGAAATTATTATATCAAGATCATATTCAGAATAAGAGATCGGATACAGGTCACTTTGGTAGAAACATTAGAAACTTCGTTATATTTATCAAGAGGCATAGTCAAGGAAGACCTATTAAAGGAAGACTCTATAGTTCCAAGGCCTGGGGATTTATAATCAATAAGATAAACCTCATGAGGAAAGATAAAGTTAACAGAGGTGATGAAATATGCAGGAACAAATTCATCATTATAGGATTCAAATATTTTACAAGAAGAGTCAAACTGATTAGAATCACTGACTTGTTGCTCAATGGGAGAGTCCAAATACAAAAAAATGCCAACATAGGAGGATCGATTGTCAGAAATATCAAAATCAATAAGAAATATAGGGCTAGATTTAATCAAAACTGAGTCAAAATCCATGAGAAGGTTAGACTATATCATAGACTCTAGCAAGACTTCATCAAAAGGAAGTATATCATCACAGATTGAACACATGTATAAACATTTAGTTGGATCAATAGGGTGGAGAGAGGGAACCAAAGTCCCCATTGGATAGATCACCTATTTAGTTGTTGGGACCAAGTCCCAAGAAAGTAAGCATGTGCACAGAGGCTTCTTCTTAGTAGAAATTAAATGTGAGAGGTATGAGGCCACATAATTCACTTGTGGCGGTGAAGTTTCTACCAAAACACTGGGAATTAACAAAGGATAGACTTGGTGTACAGTTGGGTAAGGAAAGGGATAAAAAAATAATAGTTGATCGACAGTGACAATGATTTCATTGTGAGGAAAGTAAATCAAATGAAAGAGAGTAGACACCAAAGATTTCATAGAATATACATAATCACACCCGATGAGAATATTGAAGTCCAACGTGTCCTATATAACCATAAAATCAACTAAGACGGTCTTCCCACCCAAAGTAATAGGCGTTTGAGTAAGAACTCCCAAATTTTCATTAGTTCTTCTATCAAAGGTCAACAACTGATTAACAGTCGACACGAGGCTGGGAGATCCCATGCCTCTCTAAGAAAGTGCAGATAAAATGCTAACATGGGCTCCTTCATCTATAAATAAAATGAGCAATCGTGTAGTGTTCAACTTATACCTTTATCTGCAAAGGTGCAACTGAAGGAAGGGGTGGATCAGCTAGGATATCCCAATCAAAGGAAGAAATCTAAGAACTTAGTGTGGGTTCATTCAAAATGAATTCAATGCCCCCTTGTACAGAAAATTGTGAACTGGTAGTGAAGAAAATATGACTAGAAGACAACTCACTCTCCAAAGGAAGATGGGATTGATCAAATATTGCATTGATTCAATCGCTTGATGGGGGTCACTCTCTAAAGGAAGAGTGGGATTAACCAATAATTTCATTGGTTCAATCATTTGATGTAGGTCACTCTCCATAGGAAGAGTGGAGTTAACCACAGATCGCATTGGTTCAACCCCTTAATCAACCAAAGATTGAATAGGTTGTTGGAAAACCACAAGTTGTTTAGGATTAGGATATCCTTGATACTTGAACCACACTCTCTGTACCTCCACAATAGTAGGGCACTAATGAGTAAGGTGCTCCATTGTAACTTTTACAAGGGAACATAGGTATGTATCCTAAATGGTTTGTTTTCTCAACCGTTTCAACATGACTTTCATTGGCTCATTTTTTTCCCCCAGCATGACCTCCAGATGTTGGGTGGTTGGGTCCAATGTGACTTGCAGAGGTTTTGTATGCCCCTAACATAACTTGCAGAGGCTGGGTGGATAATTCCAACATGACTTGTAGAGGTTGGATAGGTGCCCCCAGCATGACTTGCAAAGGTTGGGTGACTTCCCCCTTGATTTTGTGTCTTCTTTCTATTCTTAATCCTTTTATTATTTTTATACTGTAGGTTACAAATAGCATAACTTTCACCACCTGAGGTAGAAGGAGGATAATATGACACTGCTGATGAAGGGGAGACATTGTTTTGATTCCCTTGATATAAGGTGCTTTCTTTAGAAGCATCAGGATAATTCACGACAGTTGTAGTAGAAAACTACCAAACCGATAGCCCAAGGGTGAATCCATGGAGCTTTTGAGCGGCCAACAAAGGAACATTAACATTCCTAGTAAAATGAAAATAACAAGAATCCCCTTGCATGTGGTTATATTGGTTGGTGTCCATAGGGGTACTAGCCATAGTTTCTTTCTCACAAGAAAGAAAAGTCTGAGGTCGAATGGAAACCAATAGCACAGAGAGAGAGCATTCCATTAAAAGAAAATATTAAGTATCCATACCAGGAACACAAGGATACCTTCCATAGGAGAGTCTTGGATGATGAGGGACCAGAACTAACTAGTGAAGGGAGAAGGACAGTTACCCAAGGTCCTGATACAATTTATCTGAGGCAAGTGTTTGAATCACAAAGCACTTTTCAAAATAGTTGCACATGGATTCCTCCCACATCTTCCCTAGGTACAATGGAAATATCCTTCCATCGTCACCTGTATAAAATCCTAAAGGTCAAGATGCTCAGGATACCAAAATGACAAAGAAGGTTTGGTGCAACAGTCGTGAGTCCAACCGATGCACATGGGCAGGGTAGCTAATCCTGAAACTCAAAGAGTTCCATGCACCACATGGGGCTAGAAGGAGGTACTGGGTGAATCCTCAAATGCATAGTAGCTCTGGTGTATGCTTGACTAAGTATTGGAGGGGTATCTCCGCAACTTAATCTCACACGACCTCGTTCTTGACTCATGTGTGAGAGGAGATTTCCGGTTCACTTCTTTGTGAAATTGGATTTCCTAAACAAAAGGACACTATGTTTGAGTTTAAAGTTTTGGGTACTTTAAATATAACCCTAACCCAAAACACGATTAGTGTTTGAGAAAATATGAAGAAATGTGAACTTTAAAACTTTAATCCGCAATTACAGATAGATATCATCAATAATCCAAATACATAAATAAATCAAACCATATAACACAGGATATACCTTGGGAAAACCTTCCACTAATTTGGAGGATAAAAAAACCCAGCAAACAATATTAGACTATGATTGATAATCAACGGAGAATGATTAAAACACAATAGAATATTTCTTTTTCTGAGAGCACAAGAAAGTAGAGATCAAATGGAACACTGTGAGGATCTTGCCAAGTGCATAGCACTTTAATAACAACTCAAATTAGGTCATATAAGTAAGGTATTGAATATTTGCATGCTTCAGTAACTTATTAACACTGAGAACACTATCTCATCTTCAACCATGTGCCCCAACTAATTCACTGAGTTTAACAGCCTCTAACTAAGTTCTTAACTGAATGAACTGAATTGAATTGAATGGAACTGAATGTAACTTAATGGAACTGAATGTAACTATATAGAACTGAATGTAACTATATAGAATTGAATTTAATTGAATAGAACTGAATGTAACTAGTGCTTATCCATCAGTGTCATCTTCAACAACCCCTTGCATAAATTAAGGAGTTGATTCCTTAATTAATTGAACTTGTTTTATCACAACTAATACTCAATTGTTGTCTTATTAATTCGAGTTCGCTTGGAGGCATACATGGGAAATTTGAATTCTCTCTCTATCTCCGTGCTTGTATTAATTTTATCTACATGGTCTATATGTGTTTTCATTAATTATATATCATATCATACTCATAATATTGTTTCCAAACCTACGATATGTTGGCCTACTTTATTAACTCTCGCGACCCAAGTTCAACAACACAAAACCAACAAAACACCCAAAGACATTGACCCGATAGAGCAAGCTTAGTCACCAACACCTGCAAGGCAGGTGCAGTCTCACTAGAGATATCTTAATGTGTAATTTCTAGAACCATGTTTCCATAGTTGGTGAGAGATTATAGTCCCTTGGCGCGCAACCAAGGTGCTCGACAGAGATGGAGGGTTGGAGTCTTTTACTACCCGATGGTGGCGCAACAGTGTGACCTAGCATGTGTGTGACACAAAATTGTACTTAACAACTTAACAGCTAGTGCAATAGTGCAATGCAACTAATTCCTTAATAGAAAATGACCATGATTGAACTTATATTATGTCTTAATAGTGTTTAGGAATGAACTAATACACAATTCTTTTTCAATGCTCAGATATCCATTCATTCACTGCTTATCAGTATTTAGAAATTCATTCAAGAAATAATAAGAAATAATGCAAGATAATCAAACATTCAACATTAATAGTTAATAATTCAATCATTCATTAACATAGGAAATGATATGGAAACCCATCTAGGAAAAACCACCAAGGTGCTTTTCATCTGGCATGAGAAATATAGGTAGCACCTTACAGTATGTAGCTTACAGCTTGTTTTAAGATACGTATTTACAACTTATACTCTTCTTTCTCTCATGCTCTCTGGTTTATTCTTCTATCTACTCCTACTGATCCGCACATAGCCTGGATCAACTCTTCTACTTTACTATCTTTGCACTCAGTTGCAAATTGACTCTTTAAGACGATCTACACACACAACTTCAAATTCAAGGTTCAACAAACTTCCTCTATCAGATTCCTCTCTAATTTCTCCTTACTACTCTTCTAACATACTATTAGTGAGCTAACAGGATATGGAGGATAACTCTTATACAGAGCGGGCTCCTCTTATTTATACAAACTACAAGACCGCGCAGGGTCGATTGAGTACAGTTTAGTTATGAATTACAGAAGTAGCTACACAATATCTTCTATTACATTGATGATATGCCATACTAGACACAAAATACTTGTATTACATTGATCACGACCATTAATTAGCCATGAAAACTTCTTTCAGCCTTCTTGCATATGTCATAACTAGCCATAAAACTATCCTTTAGTCTTCTACTGACTTGAGCTCCTACAGTCCTTCTTGACCTACACATTTCCAGCTTTTACTCTTCTACCTGCCTCTTTAGGTACACTTTTTCCTTCGTCGCACTAATCTGTGTCACAACTTTCTCTAATTTGCGCTTCCTTTTCATCCTTTAACTACTTTTATCTTGTCACACACCTGTTTTCCATGTCTTGCGCTTGCGCTTTAGGTTCTTCCTTGTGCACTTTCCTTGGCCCAACAGGCCCCAAACACTCACATGTGGCTCATCCCAAGCCACTAAGAAAAATTAAATCCGCTGGGAAAATATAAGTCAGTAGCACGGGTTGTGCCACAGGGCCAACCTTGTCCTGAAATTCCTTGAAAATTTGTTGTACCTAGGAAACTTCCTCTCTAATATCTTCATCTTTCTTAGCCAAATGTCCCACATGGTTGGAACCGATATATTTCGACGGCCCTTCCTCCAACAACTGCATGATAACTTGGAGCTTCTGATGTACAAGCTGGATAAGCCATGTAACTCATTCTGCTTCTGATTGGTGCGCTGAAACTTCATTGTTCCTATTCTACTCCTTATCATGTAGAGTCTTTACCTCCTGTTGCAATTGCTTTAGCTCAACTAATTTTGCAACCTTCTCTTTGAGCGAAATCATTTTCATGTCTTCCTTAACCACTATGATTTTCAAATCAGCATGCCATGCATCTTCCTTGATCTTTTCCACTACTTCATATTCCATAAGTAATTCCCATGTCACAGAAATGACTTCAACTTCCTCAGTGCAGAGTTTTTCTCCTAGCCTTATCCTAACAATAGCCTTGGATTCTTTTTTCCTACGCTTTTCAAGCACCTCATGAGGTGTGCTTGGTATCTGTTGCGCCTTTAGTTCCTCGACTTGATTTCTTAGGTCTATAGTAATCTAGGATAGGTGTGATACTTTTATGTCTGTATCTACATCTGCTTTCCTTTCTTCCAAGGGGAACTCCACGATGACATATTTGATGGATTCATCTAGTGCAATCCTACTCTGTTCACATGCCTCAATCTCCTGGTCCTTTTCCCTAAGGAGGACCTTGTGCTCTGTCTCCTTCCTTGTCTTCTTTGTGGCCTGATAAGCCAGGGAATTTTCTCCGATCCAGAGCTCTGTCACAGCCTCATGCTGAATGGAATATACTTCATCCAATGCTAGTTTGGAAAAATATAGCCTTAGCATCCCTATTTCCTTGATCATGTCATTGTACTCCTTAGTACCTGAATCCACTGTGTTTTCCTACAATTCAAGCTTGAGGGGAGGAACCAGTACTGGCGTGACTAATATATCCCTGGAATCAATGCCATATGTCTCAGCCTCAATAGTAGTTTTGACTTCGTTGATGGCTTTTGTGAGCTTATTGACATGCTCAACAATTTTATTGGACAGTTGCATATCTTGCATACTTAGACCCTCAGGGCTAGTCTTCGCCACTTCTACGAAAGCATATGAAAGCAAGCCCATATCCTCCTTGTCTAAGTTGATTGTATGAGTCATTCTATCATCCTTTTGTTTCTTGCGTGTATGCATGTGCTCCTGTTCCTATTCTCACCGCTGGTTCTGCACATCCTCATTAGTCGTTGTGTTTCTCCACCATTGTCATCAATTTTTTGCTCGTTGTTATTACTGTCGTCATATTCCTCTTGTGACTAGTTTCCTTTCCTGTCACCCCCATCAGCATATTATACATTTCCTTGGCCCTCGCCTTGGCCATTTCCTTGGCCAACTCCCTGATTTTCTCCTCAGTCCATTTGCACGTCACCCAATACGTTCCTTTCCTCAAGCCAATCTTGGATGACTGCATCCACATCCATGCCAGTAACCATAAAACCTATCAGGTTTACTTTCTTGTATGGGTCTCGATGCGGCTCAAGAATAATGTTGTGGAAACTAGCCTAAAACTTTATAAATGATGAGTATGTTTGCACTATTGCTTTCCTTACTCTATGTTGTTGCTTTATTACATCGCACACCGCCTTGTCATATGGAAAGAACTCAATGTTATTGTCCTTCTGCCTGATCCTGTCTTCCTTATCCTCTTAGAAGTTATGATACTTTTCCCCAAGGCAAAGCACTGGGACATCCACCTCCTAGTAGTCGGGTGGGTTCGACAAAACAATGAAAGAAATTAATATCATCAACTAGGATTAGTGGAATTTGGCCTTTTGTTCCTCCTATTCTTTCTCTGCATCATCTATCAACTCATTCAACAAGTATTACGACCAGTTGAAGATTATTCCCACTACGCACTGCTCTGTGAGTTCGACCATTCCGATGGTGTAGTCAGTGGGCCTCATCTTACGTAGCAGCTTGCAATATAGGATTTTTTCCCCAAACCTCACCGTGTTGTCAGCTATAGGGGAAATTAGGAATCCCCTACCTACACGCTGGAGGTCATACTTTTGCTTCATTTTTTCTGTATCTTTGTTTGGGCATAGATACGACACAGGGTCCTCTCCTTGCTTTGGAAAACCTGTTATTGATGAGATTAGCTCGACATCGACTGGATAGGTATTTTCGAGCCATTAATATCCTCTATGAAAACAAAAAAGGAGTTGTAACACATATAAATTTACCTATGTGCTCCTACCAAACTGCAGCATAAGCAGCAAGTTGGGTAGGATGTGCTTTCAATACATTTTTCCCACTCCATTGCGACGACCAACTGCGGCTCTGGTGGCATGGATGGAAGCATGACCATGTAATTTTTCCTCTCCAAGCCCTCCTACTTGCATGTATTAGTATCCTCAAACTATAGCTTGGCCAGCTTTGGGAGTATATCCATCAGCAAGGGAACACCAGTAGGGATACAGGATGTTGCTAACGAGGAGCACAGTTTCGTCGGCAGCTTCACTTTTGACACCTCTTCTCTCCTCAGCTAAACATATTATGGTAACAGGTTCTTCTCTTCAATGGTGGTGCCAATGTCTCTACGTGGTGGTGAATTTGGTGTGTCCTCCACAGGTATGTCCTCAGTAGGCATATCCTCAACATCCTTAGCCTTACGTTTCTTGGATATCTTCGGCCTTGATGATTTTGGAACCTCTTTCTGTGGCACAAATGGTCGTGGACTTGTTGGGCCCAGAAATGGCCCCTTTTTGACCATCCTTGTCCACCTCTTTTTGCCTTATCCTACCCTATTGTGCATGCTAAACAGATGTTTTTCCTCCCTCCGCCCCTCAAGTCACAAAGGTACGGTTAGTTATTGTCTTATTTTATTAATGCTTAGGATTGTGGTAATCAAGGCTCTATATCTTCAAATATGCTAACATATGATGGTTTATAAAGGTATTTCAAGATATAGAGAATGCAAGTTAGTGAGATGAACATGCTAAGGGAAGGATGAACATTCATTTCTTAAGCTAATCACCACCCATCCTACTTTTTCCCAAAGAACACAGTCCCAGTGTATTATTCCATGCAAAGCTGTACAAGGGTAGCTGCAATAGAATGCGACAGATCTAGAAGGCAACAGTGTGTCACTACTCAAAAATAGTTGTGATCTGTGGGATATCTTCTCAATCGAATAGGATCATCATTATTTCTGGGTCAATCAATAGTTTCCCTATATTTTCTACTCTCATATTGCCACGGCTGTAACAGTTGTTGTAATTAAGGCCGCCCGAAGATCAGAGATCTTCATGGATTCCCAATAATAGGGATAGGATATTATGATTGACATTGTATAAATATGGGGAACTGTTCTGAGCCAGGGGTTGAACCCTTAACCAAATTATTGTATTAGTTGTGACTAAGGTTGCGTGATTCATCTACCCTTTTTAATACAAGGAGTTACTTCATATCTCAGTGCTTTAATGTGCGTTACTTCTAGCATCTCTATGTGAAGGTTGGGCCCGCCTTCCCATAGGGATTGCTGAGTTAAATTAGGAATTTTAATTATTATGTCGTGTGATGTTGTGATAATTTCATTTTCTCATAGTAAGCTGCAATGGTTGTTGATTTACAGTGTGTTATTAATTGCATTTCTTGGAAAGCTGCAGTGGTATGGTGTGACAGTCGACTGTATAGGTAATTGTTCCTTATGCAACTGTGTGGTAGCTGTAATAGCCTTGTTCATCCCTAGATATTCCAATTGTTGTTTCTATAGATTCTCGTAGTTTGTCCCTTTGCTTTTTTAACTGTAGAATTTCCTTCCTGTACTTTGAATTTCTAGAATAGATGAATTCAATTCATGTTTCTGGATTTCTAGAATAGTTAGATCAATACAGTTGGGTGAATCAGTAGATGATTTGGTAAACATGATTTCATTTTCTACAGAATTAATCTAGATGTGATTTCTCGAATCTTTCAATTCTAGATTAGAATAGTAAAAGGTAATTGTGACTGTATTCTTTAGAGAGTAAACTAGATTAAGTAGATCCTTGGGATGAGCATAGCTGAGCAGATAATAGGATTTTTTACTTACAGCAACTCAGTGTTTAAGCATATATAGTGCATGTTATCCTTGAAATAAAAGACTTCCCTGGGTTGACAATAAATATTGAACACTCTGTATGTTAGCTGTAATTAACTTGCATATCGGGTGCCCAACATTTTGGCGCCGTTGCCAGGGAGGATAAGTATTAAACACTACCATAGTTGCATCTTGTAATTGTTTCTATTTAGTCTCCTTCAGTTTTTTGTTGGAATGATTTGGGTTGCATGAATAGAAGAAGCGTAAAGCATGACCATCTTACAAATCCCAAAACCCCACAAAACACTAACATTGCAGGTGGTCGAGGTCATGGGAAAGGTCCAGAATTGGGGAGAAGAACATTCATTGATGATCTGGTTGATAGAACCAATTCTTCTACCAGGGGTCACTATCAAGAAACACCTATCAGAAGAATCCCTGCCAATCCTGGAGTGTCGGCCTTAGGTTCTACAGTGGAGAACACACGAGCAGCTGCAACACCCTCGAGTATCCCTGCAGAGGAGGATAGAGTTAGTACTACAGGATCTGCTGATCAAGATCTTATCTATCACATTAACGGGAAGGTTGTAACAGAAGAAGAGTGGACATAGCTCCATCAGAAATTCATTGATCAGTGGAAGAATGAAGAGGAGAAAATAGAAGAAGATATTAGTAACAGACATGAATCTGAAGAGGAAGAGGGAATGGGAGAAAATCATCATCATCATGAAGGTAATTCCCTACCTGAAGGGACGGTGGCTACACTTCAGTTCCCAGTTCAACAACCAAAAGGGATAGCCCCTATGAAAAATATATCGCCGTCGGTGTTGCCCCACTTTTATGGAAAAGCGACAGAGGATCCAGATGAATTTATTTTCAAATTTGATATCCTCTGTCGTAGCTATGATTACACCAGCAACGCGCAGAAGCTGAAACTCTTCCCTGCCACTCTGAAGGACAATGCATTGTGTTGGTTTATGAGCCTAGGAAGCAGAACTATCTCTAATTGGGACAGGATGAAACAGGTGTTCCTGGAGAAATATCAGGAGTATTGCAATACTAAGGACAAGAGAGAAGAACTGTTTAAAATGGTACAGAAGGATGATGAAAGTCTGGAAGACTTTGTCGAGAGGCTCTTTTATAATGTGTAGAGAGATGGATAGATGAATATGGGGTTAGATGTGTTGGAGACATTTACCATCATACACACTCTTTTTGGTCAAATTGGCCTAGTTAAACCACTATCTTAAGTATAATTGACATTAATTGACATCAGTGGAGCATTAATTGCCATCATCCAGTCACACCCACGCCTACCTATAGTCAAGGAGGCTAACTGGAGCACTCTAGGGGTGATCTGAGTGATATTAATGTACCTAATTTCTAACTGGTGGTTACAATCAGTTCAACCAGTCAGTTAAGGCGCCTCCTCTCATTAAATATATTATTTAATGATTATTTAATATTATTTAATGATCTGGAGTCAATAGGGGTGCCTCCACCAACTTCTGATGATCAGTTCAGCTTCAATTAACCTCATCGGGGTTCATTGAAGTCATGGATCACTAGCACTTGATGGTTGGATTGCTATGACATGTGTTTGATCTCCTTCAATTGAGATTCAGTCATTTATTGCAATTCGACTTCATTTAGGGTTTGGTGAGTCAATTAGAGTTTTGTTCAAGTGGTTAACTGAGTGTAATTGAATGGCTGACAGTCAGTTAAGCCAAACTCAGTCATGATTTCGAATTGCCTCCTTAGGTATTCGAATTTATCATGGATTCAAGCTATTGCTTGACATTGTTATTGTAATTATTCATTGTTTATTGAATATACAGAGAGGAAACCGTTATGGTTCCAATTAACACCATTTCATGAGTTATTTGTTGATTATTCTTTGATGAGATTGATGCTTTGTTCCTAGATCGATGTGCAAGATTAATAAGATGTGCTCAAAATAATCCTACTTCACAGGATTAGGGATGATTGCCTAGATATGTTAAACCTCTTAGGAAAGGGGGATATCTCCAAGGAGTCTTTCGAGAAAATTGTGGAATTGTGTAAAAGGTACTCCAGGGGATCTTCCTGGAATAACAGGCGGGACAAACGGGACAAGCTAGAACGTGATGTCTTCGACAAAACTCAGAATTAATCTAATGGAGGAGCCAACCATGTAGAGATAGGAAAACTCCTTGAAAATTTCAAAATAGAAATGATGAGCTCTATCTCCTTAGAAATAGACGTCCAGAGGGCAAAGTAGAAATAGGAAGTAGAGGATCTCACACTAGGTGTGTTCTGTCCTCGATGTAGAAAGAACCACCCTCTAAAGGAGTGCCCGCTCGACAAGGTAGAAGTGTGTCAACTATATGAGCTGAACCATGACACAAAATAATTCCCATCACTCCCCCAAGTGAAGGCTGTTCTATAGGCATCAACTCCAGAGGTGGAATCAACCTACTTTATTGCACAAAAGAAGCCCTGGCAGACTTGAAATCAAGGTATGACTCCAGACTCATTTCCATTTTTGTATAACATGAATAATTGGAATAATATGCAGCACATGAATACACAATCCCATTCATCTTATTCCAATCCTCAATGGTACCCCTCTCAACTTTCAATGCAAAATTTTAACTCTTGGAACCCCTGGGTTCAGCCACCACATCCACCACACCAACCAACTTCTTGGTCTCCTGGATAGAGGAATTTCCATCCAGGGAACTAGTTTCCTCAAAAACCTCCACATCAACCATTTTATCAACAACCATACCCTCCTCAATACCCTCAGCCTTATCAGCAGTCACAGCTACAATTGCAAAACAATGTTGCTCCCAATATGCCGATACGACCTCAGCTGCCTGCTCAACCTAATCCTAACCCAAATAATAAAACAGTCCATCAATTTAAGACTATCAACATGCCTACTTACTCCCTTACTCTTGTTCCCTGCAACGATATTCGCTTACGATTAGGAAAGGTAGTAGAGCCTGTGATCATTGAAGATGTTACATCCCTTGTGCATGAAGAAGGGGTGAATCCGCAACATCTATCTAATATGACCCCCATCATTGAAGATGCTGAACATCTCACTAATGTGTCGGCTGAAACACAGAATAATATATCTAGCGACACACAACCTACCCAGCTGATTAGGAAACCACCGTACCCTGAAAGATTAATGCTACCAAAGGTAGTGGGACAACCTCAGTTTAACCTCTTAGGAGAGTTAAAAAATATTTATGTTAAAATTCCTCTCGTTCAAGCTCTTCAAGATGTACCTATCTATGCTAGAACTATTCGAGATCTGTGCACAAGGAAACCAGGAAGGAAACCCAGGGATCTTCCCACTGTTCATGTCATAGAGAAATTATCTGCATTAATAATAGGAAAAACCCTTCTGGCCAAATATGACGATCTTGGGAATCCCACTGTCACTTTGTAGAGTGGGCACACATAGATACCCAACGTATTGGTATATTTAGGAGCAACAATTAATGTTATGACTATTGAAACTGTAAGAAAACTTGGGCTCACTAATCTCAGGCCAACCCCCAATGTTTTAGAACTGGTAGATAGATCCACTATTAAAACGGAAGGAATTTTGGATGATCTCATCATCTCAATTGATTCTTGGGAGTACCCTACTAACTTCTTGGTTTTACAACCTAAGTCGCAATTAGGGGGACACCCATTGATCCTGAGAAGGCCTTGGTTACTACAGCTAATGCTTGCATCAGCTACCGATTTGGTTCTATGACCATATCAAATGGCACCGAGACAGATAACCTCGCTCTCTATCCTCCAGCTCGACCGAGCTTAGAAGATGAAACTCCTTTATGGATGGAGCCAGAGAAAGAAGAGGGTGTTCAACCATTATTAACAATAGGGAAGGCTTTAACCTTTAAGGATGAAACTGAAGACAATGCTATTAATAATTTCATCAGTGAACCCACTTCTGTCAATAAGGAAATTTATCAAATCCTGAACATTACTCTAGGTGAGGAAGAACAAGAAAATCTCATAGAAGAGGCATTAGTCAGTGACACTCATATACTTCCAGTATTGAAATTTTTTAAAAGTATTCCTATCGAGGTAGAGTCTGGAAAAACCCTGAATATTAACCCCGGCCTCTCCTTAGATGAATAGAAGCACTTGGTTAGTCTCTTAAAAGAACTCAAGGGGGCATTTCCCTGGGAGTACATAGACATGAGGGGTATTCCCTCTAACCTGTGCACCCATCATATTTATATTAAAAGTCACTCCCAGCCTGTGTGCCAGCCTCAATGACGAATGAACCCCAATCTTAGGGACATAGTGAAGGAAGAAATTCAGAAACTCTTGGAAACAGGATTTATATATCCCATTTCAGACAGTGAGTGGGTGTCCCCACTCGTAATAGTACCCAAGAAAAATGGTAAATGGAGAGTCTGTGTGGACTATAGAGAGCTGAACAAGGCAACACAAAAAGATCATTTTCCCTTTCCTTTTATCGATCAAGTACTCAACACCTTATCGGGGAAGAATTTATTCTCCTTCCTATATGGGTTTAGCGGGTACAATCAAATCCAGATTGCTCCTGAAGACCAAGATAAAACTACCTTCACCTATCCCTAGGGAATGTTTGTATACAGAGTTCTTCCCTTTGGCTTGTGCAATGCACCAACAACATTTCAAAGAGTTGTGATTGGCATAATTTCAGAATTAGTTAATGATAGTATGGAAATTTTTATGGATGATTTTACTCCTTATGGAAAAGATTTTGAAGAAGCATTGAAAAAATTGGAAAAGGTTTTAACTCGCTATGAACAGACCCAGCTAGCTTTAAGCACTGAAAAGTTCCATATGATGATGAGTGAAGGAGTAGTATTGGGGCATTTCATCTCTGCTGATGGCATCTAGGTGGATCCCTCAAAAATCAAGGTAATAAAAAATATACCTACTATTGTAACTCAAAAAGAAGTGTGAAGTTTCTTAGGACATGCTGGATATTACCGAAGATTTATAGAAAACTTTTCCAAACTTGCCTCTCCTTTGTTTTCACTATTAATGAAGGATGTGCAATTTGATTGGAATGAAGCATGCCAGACAGTGTTTGTTAAGATTAAGGAGAAGCTCTCCAAAGATCCCATCTTAAGAGAACCCAATTGGACCCTGCCCCTTCACATTTCTTTAGATGCTTCCGATACTGCTATTGGAGCAGTTTTTGTTGAAATATTGTAACTTCAAAGAATATTCTATATGTATCTTTTTGTGGTCCCCGATGGTCCTACCGGGAGAACCACTTGTATTACATTATACCCTGATGATCCTAATCGGAATAACTAATAAGAGTCATGAGGTAGTCCCCTCTAATTGTAAAGGTGGTTCATTAGCACCACAATGTGGTTACTTGAGCCTACATGTGTAACTCGAGCCTACATCTCAAATGAGTTAACTTAAGTGAATAGATAAATATAAATAGAGGTGTAGTGCTCCTCATTTGAGACACACTCACACTCACTTGAGTAGCTCAATTGTGGAGGAGAGAAGTAGCTAGAGAAGGAGGAGGATCAAGTTTTTGATCTCCTTGTTGGTTTTACCCTTTTACCTTTTTGGGGCATCTATATTGAGGAACCTTTTGCTGGGTTTTTCCCTTTAGGGTTTTCCTAGGATAAATCTGTGTTGTTCTTGTGATACTGTTTCTTTCAATGATCCTGTTTATATGCTTTTGTTATGGAAATGAAAAGAAATACTGATGTTTTTAGCTAAGCATATAAAAATTTAACATGGTATCAGAGCCACCCTGAATAGGACAGCTTTCACAAGGCAAAATAGCTCTCCCTCTCTCCCCAGAAGAAATTAGGGCTTCTTGCTGAAGAGGAATTTTTGAGTAATCATGGCATAGGATTTATCTCCTCATAAAAATCGAAGTTTAGAGACCTGGATCAATATTTTTGGTTGGATGAAACTCTGGGAAAGTCAAACCCTAGTTTGACCCCAAGCTAGAAAAACCCTAAATACTAAAACTGCTAAGTTTTGGTAAATTCGCTATATCCTGAGATTGGTGAAGTTTCACGAGCTAAAAATTGTATATGCCTAATATAAACTCTTGATGTACATTGTGTCCAAACTTCAGCCTCATATTCTCTATATTTTAGGAGATATGATCCCTTCAAGTTAGGGTTCCAGCCTCTTCCAGAATTCATACCTAAATAGGACACCTGGGGACAATTACTATATCCTGGGCTACAGAGGTCCAAATTGAATTCTTGAATATGTTCCAGAAATATCACAGAATTTCATTTCTATGGTCTGAATTTCAGAACCAAAAGATGAAACAGTGACACGTGGCAGTCCATACAACTTCGTTGTTCTAAACAGTCCTATAACAGGTCACCGTGGGAAAAGGATCATAAATCAAAATTGGTGAAAAAATGCTAATGAGACCTATGGTTTTGGATCAGGGACATGCAAGGTTACCTTATTTTGAAATTTCAGACACATAGGAGCAGTAATTTCATAGATATCACAGAAACAATGACAGGCATTTCTGTAGATGAAATTGGAAAACTAGGGCTTCTTGTTCCGGGAGCTTCCCTCCACTATTTTTAGAAAAGGAGGACATTAGATAGCTCCATTTGAAGAGATATATATTTCTATCCAATCAGATCTTAAATATTCCAAGTTTTTAAAATTAGGTTTTCTCTGACAAACCCTAAATCAGCTAGCTCTGGAAGTAGGACGAACACCTCAAATCGGTAAGATCTAATCTTTTTCTATTTGCATTTGAGGTTCTCATTTCAAAGTGATCTATCACATCAGCTTGATGATAAGCTTGGTAAAGTTGACAACTTGCAAGCATGGAAGTATTTAATCTCTTTAAAGAAAATGAATTGGACACCTACATAAGTAGAGAGGTTCCAGTTCCATACGGAGATGAGGCTCAAAGCCTTACACAAGAAGAACTTGATCAAGGCCAACAAGATCATTGTTGATTCAATCACGGATCAAATTGTACCACAAGTGTCTTCCCTAAAGACACCGAAGATGTTTGATTCCTTAATCAAGCTATTTGAAGATAAGAACTTAAATCAGAAGCTGGCTTTGAGAAAACAGTTGTAGAATGTGAAGATACAGAATGCAGAACAACTTGAAGCGGTAGAAGAAGAAGTGGAGAATGCAGAAGTGGTGATAGCCACCATGAATGGCCTCCCAGGATCATGGGATTCATTAATGCAAAGAATGTATGCTAGAAGGAAGTAATTTCTTTCAGCTCGACTCATAAGAAGAGAAGAAGAAGATGGGAGCAATTGAAGATCAAGCTCTCACCATTCAAAGAAGATCCCTCAAGCGATGAGGAATATGAAGAACTCAATTCTTGAAGAACCTCTTATTCATCTTATCATTTGGATAAGAAATGATGATTTCATGAATGAATAAGATGATAAAGCAGAATGATCAAGATGGAGTCTACCCACGAAAAAAATAAAAGATAAGTATTCAATTGTCATTTCATGATATTGTTTTGTTATACATTTGATTATATTCAGTTGATGTGTTATGCATGATAGATTCTTTGCATTAATGACTGTATACTAGTAATATGCATGTGATGGGTAAGTATCTCATGGTGCTATACAACTCTCCATTGCTACTTATCAAACCTCTTTGCTGACATATTGGATTAGTGCACAATCTCAATGATGTCATGGTAGAGATGGAACACATCTAGAAAGTTTATGTCAGATATGGATGAATGTTGTATTGTCTAAATAGTTACATGATGCATAAGAATTTGTAATTTTATGAAATAGTTCTAACCATGCAACTGGTGCATTTGAATTGTAGGAAAGGTCCTGTACAACCTCCTACAAGAAAATAAGGATGAGACTTGTTCCGAAGAACAAGTGATGACAATTCAAGATTCACTCCAATAAACATGAATCTGAAGCTCCCAGGGTTAGAGACACCATGACGGAAGAAAGAGCTTCAGAGAGCGGTAGATCCACCTTGAAGGATGAAGACCACCATGGGTACAAGAGATAACTCAATATGAAGAAAAGAATGCTATGAAAGAAGCTATGATCAAAGAATAACATTTGATCACGGGGAATGAGGTATACGATATGATTTCAAGACATAAAGGGAAGTACATAGTATCTTCCATATGAATCTACAAGAACAAGTGTACAAATCAAGGTTCATGATTTGCCTCAGAAATAATAGACTATGACATGACATACTCTATTGACCAGTATATATCAAGCATAGAACCACCTGTACAGAATGAAGAGGGAAGATGATACTCCACTTCAGGGGGAGTGACTACAGAAAATTATATCTGAGTTCAACATGGCATGACATGATGGATATCTTTGTGATGGATCGAGACTTTACCAAGAGTAAAGTGGGTTCCAACCTTCAAGGTTGAATGCAAAAGACTAGGATATGTTGATGACCTAAGAATACAAACTTATAGAAGATGTTATGATACTAGAATGATGTTTGGGATATAGTACTCAAACCAGAAAGCAAGAATGTGGTATCTTCCAAATGGATTTGCAAGATAATATATGTTGTTGATAGAAGTAAGGTAAGACTTGTGGCTAGAGGTTTAATTCTAAAGAGACAATTACTCCAGGAAGCAAGGTGCACTTCCTTCAAAACTATCATGGTATTTTCTTCCATGATGAAGTAAAGACAAGCCTTCCTTAATGGTATGATTGAGGAAGAGTTTTACATCGAATAGTCATGAGGATTTGAATTTGAAGACAGATGGAATCAAGTATGCAAGTTGAGGAAGGCCCTCTATGGCCTGAAGAAAGCTCCCAGAGCTTGGTATGGAAGAATAGATAGCTTCTTGATGAGCATGGGCTTTGCCAAGAGTAAAGTCGATCCTAACCTTTCCTACAAGGTTGTAGAAGATGAACCTGTCATTCTATTGCTATATGTGGATGACTTATTCTTGACAAGGAATGAGAAACAGATCATGGAAAGCAAGAAGAAACTAGCAAAAGAATTTGAGATGAAATACCTTGGGTTAATGCATTATTTCCTAGGTCTGGAAGTATGGCAAAGTTTAGAAGGAATATTTCTCAACCAGGGAAAGTATGCGGTAGAGATATTGAAGAGATTCAATATGTTGGAATGCAAAGTCATGGCCACACCCATGGACTCCAACCTGAAGCTGTTAGCTGATGACTCATTAGAGTTAGTGGATGTGACTCACTACAGACAGATCATTGGGTCATTGATGTACTTAACAAATACCAGAACAGACATTTGTTTTGCTGTGAACACTGTTATAGCTCAAAATGACACATCTCTTCCTGTGACCACTTTCCCATGTTTCCGTCACATGACGACACTTCATGAAAGTCACTGAAAGTCACTGAAAAAACACCTATCTTGGAGGAATCATATCATGAGTTCTGTAACTCCATTTGACCTCATTTTTGCACTGTTGGAAAGGTATTTCAGTTAGATAAAACTTTCCAGAAGACACCAAAGTCTGAAAATCCCTAGAAATACCTTAAAATGCGTTTTTTGTGTATGCACAACTCTCCTTATGTGCAAATCGCGCATCACTCGCGACTTTTGTGTTTTGCAAGTCGCGCATGCATATATTCGCGGGTTTCTCTTGTGTAAACTTGCGTATCATGCGCGAATTGTCCTCCTTCATAGTCGAGAATCTGTTTCTTAACATTAAAACATAAAAACACGCCTTTTTGAGTTAGTTTGGGTAGTTATACAACTGACTCCTTCAGTTGTAACCACTTTGGCTTCGCCCCTAACTCTTCTTCATCATATAAATAGAGGTAGGGAGGTCCATGAATGGGGACTTGAATTTATGCATTGTTATGCTGGAGGAATCGGGACTCTCTTTGCCCACACCTTTGCCCTAGAGGTCTTCCCCTTGTGTTGTAGATATTGGAGGTTGAGTTCTTTGGAGAAGAGAAGCAGCAGAACCAGATCAAGGTTTCGTGAGGTGCCAAACTTGAAGAGAAGGTATATTTGTACTTGTTTTCAAGATTAATAAAGATGTGATGTCCTTCTTCTTCCCAAATCATTGTTCAATGTGTGATTGAATCTCTGTTTCTGATCATATGATGATGTTATTCAGATCATTTGTTTATGTTTATTCGATTATCATTGTCTTATATTTGGTCATAATGGTTTGAGGAAGGTATAACTTGTTTTGCAGGTCTCTTGGAGCGAGAGGAGCAAGAAGAGGATTGAAGAGAAATATTGGATCAGCCTTCAGTTAATCAGGTGTGGATCTTTCTCATCTCTGAAACTTGCTGTTATATGCTTGCTGAACATTGTGCATCTCTCTTTGAACCCCAGTATGTTGATGGCCTCTTAAACCCTAGCCATAGGATACTTTCCTTTACAACAGAACTGGCGACTCCACTGGGGATAGCCTTGTCTGTTTGGGGTTTCTCTTTATTTCTTTCAGTCTTTTGCATTGTTTCAGGTCCTTCTTGCCACTTAGGAACATTTTTAAGTCTGATTGCACCCTCTCCCCTGCCTTCCTAAGGCAGTTTTCTACCCTTGATTGTGATTTTTACACCTATTCGTGGGTTGTTCTTTTGAACAGTCGTGAATACAAGTTTGCATGCGCGGATTGTTCTACTAAACAGTCGCGTATCATTCGTGACCTGCCCTTATAGATAGTCGCGTATATACCTGGAAGTTTGGATTTTTTAAGTCAGTTTTGCTTGTCCCCTTCTTCAGGTAATCCCTGTTTGTGAGTGGTGTCTCTTTATGAATGTTGTGTAGCTTGTCTGAAGACTTTTGGTGATCACCCTACCTGCTTTTTGAAAAGCCTTTGAGTCTTTTTGCTTGGAGTAATTCTTGCTTGTTTGCTTTATTAAATCCAAGTTTACTCAAAGCACAGTGCATTTTAGGTGCATGGTGGGTCTGTTAGGGTCTTCTGCGGGTGCATGAATCCAGGGAGTTTTTGTCATTCTTTTGTTGTTCTTTATCTATGTGGTAAGCCCCTTTATAGCATTAGGATTTACTCTTTGCTCTTCCACCTGTCTCCTTTGCTTGGTTTGCTTTTTGGCCTTTTGTTTCTGATCAGCCTCTGTTAGTGGCCTTTGTTTGATTTCAGAAGCTTGTGGATGTTGTTTTCCTCCTTCTTTGGTGGGTCTACTTCACCTTGCCAGAATAGTTGTCTTGTCTCTTATACAAACCTTTCTTCCAAGTAGGGTTTATGCTGACTTTAGTTGGTTCTAGAGTTTGTTGGGTGGTTGCATAGCAAAGTTCCTTTTGCTTTGTTCTTGTTATGTGCATGCTTTTGCTTTGTAGGTAGTTTTTCTTTTGCCTTTATAAAAGAAAATTAAAAAGAACTTTTATTTCTTGCTTTTCCCCCTACTTCTTTCTTTGGTTTGACCTTGTTGGACAAGGTACTAAGAAGCCTTTGTTTGTAGGTTAGATTGATGCTTGGGACTTCTTGACCTTTGTTTATGTCAGTCTTTATGCTCAGTCTTTTCATTCCAAAGTGTTGGCTT
>LPNX010776296.1:58373-81776 GCA_001517045.1 Pseudotsuga menziesii
TGTTTCCATCGCATGACGACACTTCATGAAAGTCATTGAAAGTCACTGAAAAAACACCTATCTTGGAGGACCCATATCTTGAGTTTTGTAACTCCATTTGACCTTATTTATGCACCGTTAGAAAGGTATTTCAGTTAGCTAAAACTTTCCAGAAGACACCAAAGTCTGAAAATGCCCAGAAATACCTTACAAATGCGTTTTTTGTGTATGCGCGACTCTCCTTATGTGCAACTCGCGCATCACTCGTGACTCTTGTGTTTTGCAAGTCGCGCATGCATATATTCGTGGGTTTCTCTTGTGTAAACTCGCGTATCATGTGCGGGTTGTCCTCCTTCATAGTCGCAAATCTGTTTCTTAACATTAAAACATAAAAACACGCCTTTTTGAGTTAGTTTGGGTAGTTATACAACTGACTCCTTCAGTTGTAACCACTTTGGCTTCGCCCCTAACTCTTCTTCATCATATAAATAGAGGTAGGGAGGTCCATGAATGGGGACTTGAATTTATGCATTGTTATGCTGGAGGAATTGGGACTCTCTTTGCCCACACCTTTGCCCTAGAGGTCTTCCCCTTGTGTTGCAGAGATTGGAGGCTGAGTTCTTTGGAGAAGAGAAGCAGCAGAACCAGATCAAGGTTTCGTGAGGTGCCAAACTTGAAGAGAAGGTATATTTGTACTTGTTTTCAATATTAATAAAGATGTGATGTCCTTCTTCTTCCCAAATAATTGTTCAATGTGTGATTGAATATCTGTTTCTGATCATATGATGATGTTATTCAAATCATTTGTTTATGTTTATTCGATTATCATTGTCTTATATGTGGTCATAATGGTTTGAGGAAGGTATAACTTGTTTTGCAGGTCTCTTGGAGCGAGAGGAGCAAGAAGAGGATTGAAGAGAAAGCTTGGATCAGCCTTCAGTTAATCAGGTGTGGATCTTTCTCATCTCTGAAACTTGCTGTTATATGCTTGCTGAACATTGTGCATCTCTCTTTGAACCCCAGTACGTTGATGGCCTCTTAAACCCTAGCCATAGGATACTTTCCTTTACAACAAACACCTTAAGTCAATATCTTGTTCAACCAAGACGGGTTCACCTAGTAGTTGTAAAACATGTGATGAGATATCTGAAAGGGACTATAGACTTTGGTCTATACTATGATGGTAAGCATGAGTATAGATTGTATGGCTACACAGATGCAGATTGGGCTGGAAGTATCTCAGATAGGAAAAGCACATCAGGTAGATGCTTTTGTTTGAGGTCTGCTATGAGTTCATGGTTTAGCAGGAAACAGTCCAGTGTTTCTCTTAGGATAGTTGAAGCAAAATACATAGCAGATTGCTCTACTTACTTGTGAATCCATATGGATTCGGAAGTTGATATTAGGTCTCTTTGACCTTAGGATGCATACTACAATGATTCTATGTGATAACCATAGTTGTGATGACAAAGAACCCTATGTTCCAACGTAACACATAGAAATCTGGTATTTCTACATACAAGATAAGATGCAGATGATGATACTGTAGATGCAGATGATGGTGATTCAGTATTTCTATACTAAATATAGTGATGATGATGATTTCAGTATTCCCATACTGAAGCTATAGATGATATTTCAGTATTCACATACTGGAGATATAGATGGTGATAGTTCAGTATTCACATACTAAAGATGTAGATGATGATGGTTTGGATGATGATGTACTAACGAAGCCTCTGCCTCGAGTAGAGTTCAAACACTTTCGAGACAAGCTTGGTGTTGTTCGAAAAGACCTTCCTCGAAAGGGGAAGTAGTGATGTTGCAGTGGGATTGTATCATCCTTAGGCATTTTCCCTAAAGTGATCTAGAGACCTCGGTCCTCGAGAATGAAGAGGGATTGTATCATCCTGGGACATCTATCCACAATAGATCTGGTGACCTCAATCCTCGAGAACGTGGTGGGATTGTATCATCCCTGGGCACTTTCCCTAAAGTGATCCGGAGACCTTGATCTTCGAGAATGAAGAGGGATTGTATCATCCCAGGACATCTGTCCATAATAGATACGGTGACCTCGATCCTCAAGAATGTGGTAGGATTGCATCATCCTTGGACATCGTCCTAAAGTGATAGGGACTGATTCTCCTATAATTAATCCAGTGGCTTCGGTCCTCAAGAATGTGGTAGGATTGCATCATCCTTGGACATAGTCCTAAAGTGATAGGGACTGATTCTCCTGTAATCAATTCGGTGGCTTCGGTCCTCAAGAATGTGGTAGGATTGCATCATCCTTGGACATAGTCCTAAAGTGATAGGGACTGATTCTCCTGTAATCAATCTGGTGGCTTCAGTCCTCGAGAATGTGGTAGGATTGCATCATCCTTGGACATAGTCCTAAAGTGATAGGGAATGATTCTCCCGTAATCAATCCGGTGGTTTCGGTCCTTGAGAATGTGGTAGGATTGCATCGTCCTTGGACTTAGTACTAAAGTGATAGGGACTGATTCTCTCGTAATCAATGTGGTAACTTCGGTTGTCGAGAATGTGGTGGGATTGTATCATCCCTGGACTTTAAGTCCAAAAGTGATCCAAAGACTTTTTGTCTTTGAGTTGTGGATTGCAGGTTGTTGATGATGATGATGATGATGTTCTCTGATTGAAATATTAGAATATGATGATGATGCTGTTGCTGGAGATGATGATGTCCTCTGATTGAAAGATCAAAATATGATGATGATGACATTTCTCTGATCGAAAGATCGAAAGTTGCTGATGATGAAGTTCTGTGATCGAAAGATCAGAATATGATGATGATGATGTTTTCTGATCGGAAGATCAGAAGTTGCTTATGATTATGATGTTGCTGATGATGATGATGTTTTATGATCGAAAGATCAGAATGCGATGATGATGATGATGTTTCTGATCGAAAGATCAGAATGTGATGATGATGATGTCGTATTATCAAAGTATGATGATGATGACGTACTGATCAGGATATGATTACGAGTTGATGTTAGAGTATGATGATGTTCGGTTGATGATGTTTCTGATCGAAAGATCAAAGGCTGATGATAATGATGATTCTGATTGAAAGATCAGAGTATGATGATGATGATATTTTGATGCTGATATTTTGATGATGTCGATGTTGATGTTTTCATGATGATGTTTTTGATCGAAAGATCAGAGTATGATGATGATGTTGTTGCTGATCGAAAGGCCAAAGTGCTGAAGCAGATGTTGCTGATCAAAAGGTCAAAGTGTTGAAGATGATGTTGCTAATCGAAAGGTCAAAGTGTTAAAGATTATGTTGCTAATAGAAAGGTCAAAGTGTTTAAGATGATGTTGTTGTTCAAAAGGTCAAAGTGCTGAAAATGTTGCTGATCGAAAGGTCAAAGTGCTGAAGATGTTGTTGATCGAAGCGGTCAAAGTACTGATGATGCTGAAGACTAAAGATTGAAGATGAATACTACATGATGTTGAAAATATTCCAATGATTTATAGATGTGTTACCCTGCTGATCCGTAGGACCTCAACTTTAGTGCATTAAAAGTTTGTTGTAAAAGAATGCATGCAACAGGTTAATTAGTGGACAGTATTAGCAGAAATTAAATGTTCAGAATAGGAATGAAAAACAAGACTAATAAACAGATGCCAAGCAGAAAACACAGAAACCAAAGTCACAGATAGGAGTTGATAATGGAGTTCACCCCCTCCACTGGGCTACATCTCCGGGTCCCTCTCCAATGGGTACCTATCCAATTAATGGCTTTAAACGGTACAAAATGGTTCTGGCATCAACTTCAGCAACTGTAAAATAGAATGATGGACATAAAGTCTTCAAGACTCCTCTCTGTGGAATTACAATCTGGTATTCAAAAGATAAATACCCAAAATGTAACAAAGAATACAGTCGACTCTTAATACAAACAACAATCTGGAAACTACAACGAAATTCTCCAAACAATGTACTGCGCTCTCCGAACTGTCTAATCATTCCCCCTCTGAAAGTTACAAAACTGGACTCTGCAAATCAATTTCAGCAGTATGGATAAAAGTATGCAAGACCCCTTCTCTGGAATAATACAAATTGGCCTTCAAAAGCAAAGAAAAGCCAAATACAACAGAGAAGACAGTCGACTCTTTACAATCACAGCAAATGAACATTAACAGTAAAGTCTTCAAGACCTTCTCTCTGAAAGTTACAAAACTAGACTTCAACAGACAAAATAAGCCAAGTTATAACTGAGAATAGTCGACTTTACAAGGAACAACACATGGATAGTTTTCATAGCAAAATGCTCTCTCCAATCTTCTCATAACCGAGAAATGTTGCACTGTCGCCCTCCAAAAACTCCCCACGAACTGAGTCCCCTTCTCTCTGAAAGTTACAAAACTGGACTCTGCAAATCAATTTCAGCAGTATGGACAAAAGTATGAAAGACCCCTTCTCTGGAATAATACAAATTGGCCTTCAAAAGCAAAGAAAATCCAAATACAACAGAGAAGATAGTCGACTCTTTACAATCACAGCAACTGAACATTAACAGTAAAGTCTGCAAGACGTTCTCTCTGAAAGTTACAAAACTGGACTTCAACAGATAAAAGAAGCCAAGTTATAACTGATAATAGTCGACTTTACAAGGAACAGCACATGGATAGTTTTCACAGCAAAATGCTCTCTCCAAGCTTCTCATAACCGAGAAACGTTGCACTGCTGCCCTCTGAAAACTCCCCACGAACTGAGTCCCCCTTCTGGTCTGTCAACAACTGGAATATAAAGTTGACCCTGTATCATGGCTAGAATCGAACTGTTGAAGCATTCATTTGGAGGAATCGTCACCAGTTCGACTCACCAAAACATTACCAAAGAGTCTGTTCTGCATCCTCCTGCCAAATGCCAACTCGTTCATCATAACCGACCATTCCATAATATCGTAACGTTACAATCAGGATGTTCATACTATTCAACGTGGCAACAAAACTATGCCAAATATGATACCTGCTAGAGAGTTATCCCCACTGTGGCATAACTGCCAAGAAAGCTTCACCAAACCATTACGAATAAGCTATTCATGATGAAATCCTGCCGCAACAAAACTGTGCACAAACTGCCAATCGTTTGGAAACGTCATCGCGCCATGCATATTGCAGTGTTTGAGTCAGAATTTTTTGTTATCCAAGCTTTGCCGTTGCAGAAGAATATAAGCAACGGGCTCTGACGGTCTCAATTGGCTATCGGCTGGTTTTCGAGTCGAAGGCTTTAGGTATTTTGGTTTCTGCCGTTGTGGATGGGGCACCACTTCTTTTTCCAATTTCGTCGAGTTATTTTGCCGATATTTTAAGTTCTGGGCTTCCGTCGTTGCGGCTGCCGAAAGCGTTCCAACTTCCGATCCGTTCGAATGTCCATTAAGCTTCTGCCGTTGCGGAAGGGAGATGCCTTGTGAGCCCCGCCGTTGCGGAAGGGAAAAGGTTTCCGAGCCTCACCGTTGCGGAAGAGAAAAGGCTTCTAAGCCTCGCCATTGCGGAAGAGAAAAGCCTTCCGAGCCCCGCCATTGTGGAAGAGGAAAAGCTTCCGACCTCCAATGTTGCGGAAGAGGAAAGGCTCTCGAGCCCCGCCATTGTGGAAGAGGAAAGGCTCCTGAGCCCCGCTATTGCGGAAGAGGAAAAGATTTCGATGTCTGATGTTGCGGAAGAGGAAAGGCTCTTGATCCCCACCATTGTGGAAGAGGAAATGCTTCCGACCTCCGATGTTGTGGAAAGAGTTCTCTTCCGACCTTCGATCTACGTGGCTTCTTGGTGTATCCGTCGTCCGATTTCCTTCACGAACGGCTTCTATGAACCATGTACCATATTGGATCGTTAAGGAGGAATAATCCACCGGATCAATCCTCCCCATTGGAAAGCTTTTGGACCACCAGAAGCCTAGATCACCCTGCAGGTAAGTGAGGGTACCACTTCCTCACCATTCCAATCTCCATACATCCTGCCTTGCTTAGAATCTGCATATTAGTCTCCTTGTCCATGACCAAAGGAGGTTCATACCATTTAAAATTGTTTGCATATGCGACTGGAGATAAGCTCAAACAAAAAGAATGTTTACACTTCTTTTGAAAGATCTCAAAATGATCATAAACAAAATTGAGCTTTTTACCTTTCCATCTTCCCTTGGTGATCTACAACCAAACTTGCTTTTCAACTTCAAAAGGATGATGGTTTTCATGTCTGGCTTTGCAAATTGCCTGACTCATCTCCTGCTATTCTTGCACTATCTGCTGCACTGTTTTATTTGCATCATGATGTCCAACATGAGTCTGTGCCAAAATAAAAGTCCACATGTGACCTCAACAGATAACAAAAACAAGCCTCAAAAGGAGATTTAATGCACTGCATGTGCTGCAACTGGTCACCCTGAACCTTAGGATGTTCATCACAATAATTTTGAAGAAATTGAATAACTGTTCTACTTACTACCCATGTTTTCCCAATAACATGTGGACAATACATTGTGCTCCTTTCAAAATTAGTGTCCCTAAGACTCCACAAAGCTAACCAAAATTGCCCCAATATTCGGAAGTGCCGAACAAGTACGATAGTCATAGGAAGCCCAACATGAACCCCAATATACGGAAAACACAAACTACTTGGTAGTCTACCATCAAAGTCCCTTACAACATCTTTACAAGGATGAGATGAAGTATGAGAAGAAGAAGAAATCTGATTAGTGTCAGGAAAATCACCATCACCTCCTACTCCTTTACCCTTTTCTTCCGACTTCACTTCTGCATCTCTGGATGAAGATCCTTCTTCTTTCTTCTTCCTTTCTACTCACTCATCGAGTAGAATTTCCATCATGGCTTTCATGGTCATAAAAGCCTCTAGAAACTCAGTTTCAGACATAATAGGTTTTTCCCGTTCGGTATGTCCTTCTTCTTCCCTTCGTGGAGAAGACATGGTTCTTGAGAATGTCCTCCTGGAGCCAATCTCAGGATCTCCTTCAACTAATTCTTCTTCACCCAGCTTTAACCTGGACCTGGTAAGCATTCACAAACTTTCACAACATTCAACCAGCTCTGATACCAAATATGATCCGTAGGACCTCGACTTTAGTGCATTAAAAGTTTGTTGTAAAAGAATGCATGCAATAGGTTAATTAGTGGATAGTATTAGCAGAAATTAAATGTTCAAAACAGGAATTAAAACCACAACACTGATAGACAGATACAAGGAAGAAAACACAGAAACCAAAGTCACAGACAGGAGTTGATAACGGAGTTCACCCCCTCCACTGGGCTACGTCTCTGGGTCCCTCTCCAATGGGTACCAATCCAATTAATGGCTTTAAACAGTACAAAATGGTTCTGGCATCAACTTCAGTAACTGTAAAACAGAATGCTGGACAGAAAGTCTTCAAGACTCCTCTCTGTGGAATTACAATCTGGTATTCAAAAGATAAAGACCCAAAATGTAACAGAGAATACAGTCGACTCTTAATACAAACAGTAATATGGAAACTACAGCGAAATTCTCCAAACAATGTACTGCACTCTCCGAACTGTCTAATCGTTCCCCCTCTGAAAGTTACAAAACTGGACTCTGCAAATCAATTTCAGCAGTATGGATAAAAGTATGCAAGACCCCTTCTCTGGAATAATACAAATTGGCCTTCAAAAGCAAAGAAAAGCCAAATACAACAGAGAATATAGTCAACTCTTTATAATCACAGCATCTGAACATTAACAATAAAGTCTTCAAGACCTTCTCTCTGAAAGTTACAAAACTAGACTTCAACAGACAAAAGAAGCCAAGTTATAACTAAGAATAGTCGACTTTACAAGGAACAACACATGGATAGTTTTCACAGCAAAATTCTCTCTCCAAGCTTCTCATAACCAAGAAACGTTGCACTGCCGCACTCCAAAAACTCCCCATGAACTGAGTCCCCTTCTCTCTGAAAGTTACAAAACTGGACTCTGCAAATCAATTTCAGCAGTATGGACAAAAGTATGCAAGACCCCTTATCTGGAATAATACAAATTGGCCTTCAAAAGCAAAGAAAATCCAAATACAACAGAGAAGATAGTCGACTCTTTACAATCACAGCAACTGAACATTAACAGTAAAGTCTTCAAGACCTTCTCTCTGAAAGTTACAAAACTGGACTTCAACAGACAAAAGAAGCCAAGTTATAACTGAGAATAGTCGAATTTACAAGGAACAACACATGGATAGTTTTCACAGCAAAATGCTCTCTCCAAGCTTCTCATAACCGAGAAACGTTGCACTGTCGCCCTCCAAAAACTCCCCACGAACTGAGTCCCCCTTCTGGTCTGTCAACAACTGGAATATAAAGCTGCCCCTGTATCGTGGCTAGAATCGAGCTGTTGAAGCATTCAGTGGGAGGAATCGTCACCGGTTCGACTCACCAAAACATTACCAAAGAGTTTGTTCCGCATCCTCCTGCCAAATGCCAACTCGTTCATCATAACCGACCGTTCCATAATCCCGTAACGTTACAATCAGGCTGTTCATACTATTCAACGTGGCAACAAAACTGTGTCAAATATGATACCTACTAGAGCGTTATCCCCACTGTGGCATAACTTGCAAGAAAGCTTCACCAAACCATTAAGAATAAGCTGTTCATGATGAAATCATGTTGCAACAAAAATGTGCACAGATTGCAATCGTTTGGAAACGTCACTGCGCCATGCATATTGCAGTGTTTGAGTCGAAAGTTTTTGTTATCCGGGCTTCGCCGTTGCGAAAGAAGATAAGAAACGGGCTCCGACGGTCTCAATCAGCTGTCGGTTGGTTTTCGAGTCAGAGGCTTTAGGTATTTTTGTTTTCGCCATTGTGGATGGCGCACCACTTCTTTTTCTGATTCCGTCGAGTTATTTCGCCGATCTTTTAAGTTCTGGGCTTCCGTCGTTGCGGCTGCCGAAAGCGTTCCGACTTCCGATACGTCTAAATGTCCATTAAGCTTCCGCCGTTGCAGAAGGGAGATGCATTGTGAGCCCCGCCATTGCAGAAGGCAAAAGGATTCCAAGCCCCACCTTTGCGGAAGAGAAAAGGCTTTCGAGCCCCACCGTTGCAGAAGAGAAAAGCCTTCCGAGCCCCGCCGTTGCGGAAGAGGAAAAGCTTCCGACCTCCGATGTTGCGGAAGAGGAAAGGCTCCCGAGCCCCGCCATTGCGAAAGAGGAAAGGCTCCCAAGCCCCGCCGTTGTGGAAGAGGAAAAGCTTTCGACCTCCGATGTTGCGGAAGAGGAAAGGCTCTCGAACCCCACCGTTGTGGAAGAGGAAATGATTCCGACCTCCAATGTTGCAGAAGGAGTTCTCTTCCGACCTCTGATCTGCGTGGCTTCTTGGTGTATCCGCCGTCCGATTTCCTTCACGTGTGGCTTCTGTGAACCATGTACCATATTGGATCGTTAAGGAGGAATAATCCACCAGATCACCTGCTGATGTTGATGATGTCCCCTATCTCTACTCTTGTTGTTGTTGATGTTGCTGTAGAATACCCTTCTCATTAAGGGGGAGTGTTGAAATATTGTAACTTCGAAGAATATTCTATATGTATCTTTTTGTGGTCCTCGATGGTCCAACCAAGAGAACCACTTGTATTACATTGTACCCCGATGCTCCTAATCGAAAGAACTAATAAGAGTCATGAGGTAGTCCCCTCTAATTGTAAAGGTGGTGATTATCACCCCAATGTGGTTACTTGAGCCTACATGTGTAACTTGAGCCTACATGATTTAACTTGAGCCTACATGTCAAATGAGTTAACTTAAGTGAACAGATGAATATAAATAGAGGTGTAGTTCTCCTCATTTGGGACACACACACACACTCACTTGAGTAGCACAATTGTGGAGGAGAGAAGTAGCTAGAGAAGGAGGAGGATCAGGTTTTTGATCTCCTTGTTGGTTTTACCCTTTTACTTTTTGGGGCATCTATATTGAGGAAGCTTTTGCTGGATTTTTCCCTTTAGGGTTTTCCCAGGATAAATCTGTGTTGTTCTTGTGATACCGTTTCTTTCAGTGATCCTGTTTATATGCTTTTGTTATGGAAATGAAAAGAAATACTGATGTTTTTAGCTAAGCATATAAAAATTTAACAGTTTTAGCACAGCAGGATGGTCAAGTACCTTATGCAATTTATTATATTAGTAAAAACTTAGCCCCTACTGAGCTGAATTATACTATCACCGAGAAGGAGTTCTTAGCCATTGTTTACTCCATTAACAAATTTCGGCATTATATTACTAGATATCCTACATTTGTGCACACTGAACACTCTGCCATCAAATAGCTAATGAATAAACCTGTTACTAATGCCAGGGTGATTATATGGCTTTTATTATTACAGGAGTTTGATATTACCATTATAGACAAACCTGGAAGATAAAATGTTGTCGCTGATTTCTTATCTCGTTTCACTAACAGTGATGATAATTTGCATGTTGAGGACTCTTTTCCAAATGAACACTTATTTGTGGTTTCAGCTCACTCCCCTTGGTATGCATATGTCGCTAATTACTTGGCTGCATGAAAGCTTCCAGCACATTTGTCCAAAAGAGGAAAAAGGAAAATTATTCAGCAAAGTGCCAGGTATTGTTGGGTAAACGGTCATCTCCTCTACACATACCCTGATCTTGAGATCAGAAGATGTGTAAGAGAAGATAAAATATTCCATATTTTGAAGGCCTGCCATGATGAGCCTTGTGGGGGGAATTTTGCAGACAGAAGGACATGACACAAAGCGCTGAGAATGGGCTACTATTGCCTGACCCTTTTCAGGGATGCAAAAAGATATGTCCAGTCTTGTGATAGTTGCCAGAGGATGGGACAACCCAATAGACTAGATCAAATGCCTCTTCAAACACAATTAGTGGTTGAACCTTTTGATAGGTGGGCTTTATATTTCATTGGTCCTAGCAGCCCTCATTCCAAGCATAAATCCTACATCTTGGTCCGTACCAACTACATGATGAAACGGGTAGAAGCTGTGGCTCTGGTGAAAGCCAATGACCAGGTTGTGATTGATTTCCTGTATAGTGAAATATTTACCCATTTTGGGGTACCCAAGGAAGTGGTTACCGATGGAGGACCGCAGTTTGTGTCGCATCAATTTGAAGCTCTGCTACGGAAGTATCATATTTAGCACCGGATAGCTTCACCCTACCATCCCCAAGCCAATGTCCAGGTGGAAAGCACTAACAAATTCATTGAATCTATCCTTACCAAGATGGTTAAGAGCCATTGTAGAGATTGGACTGATAGACTTCCAGAAGCATTGTGGGCATATCGTACCACTTGGCGCAACACTACAGGTTTCTCTCCTTAAGACTTGGTGTATGGGAAAAGTGCTATATTCCCAATTGAATTTGAGATTAAGACTTTGAAGACAGCCACTGAGGTAAACCTAGATGTAACCGAAGCCCAGAAGAGAAGATTGAATCAATTGAACGAACTTGACGAGAACCGGTTAGCCGTTGTAGATCAGACTGTATTAATCCAGCAACAGAGGTCCAATTGGCACGACCGATTCATCAAGAAGAAAGTCTTCTATGAAGGATACTGGGCACTATTATACGATTAAAGATTCAAAAGAGACTTCAAGGGTAAACTAAGCACAAGATGGCTAGGCCCATACCTAGTAGATAGAGTATTTGATAATGGTACGGTCCGCCTGGTAACCATTGATGAGAATCGTGCACCATTATTTGCTAATGGTCATAGGCTGTGGTTGTACCATAAGCCCATTTCAAAGGACGTATTTACATCACAGACTGTAGCTGATCCAAAATACTAGCTAGCACAAGGGAAGGAATTTTTTTCTGCCCCTGTCAATCCTTAGTTAATCACTGTAAATCTCATATGAATTCTTGTACATAAATAAATTGTTTGTTTTTTCTTTTGTTTTCTTTTGCACTTTATCCATTTTTTTTATGAAATGTGCAGGGAAGCACCTAAGAGAAATGGTCATCGTCGGGCCTGGTGACAAGTGTCATTTTTCTTTAAATCCCTGCACTAGAAGAAAATTCCTTGAATAAATCTGTTGCAGCTGCAACACCATAAAAATTCCACCCTTACCCCGTTTTGCGCAGATGCAACACCATAAAACTTCCACCCTTATCCCGTTGTGTGCAGCTGCAACACCACAAAAATCCTACCCTTATTCTGTTCCACACAGCTACAACACCATTTTACTTTTGTCCATTTTTCATCTTTTTCGGCAGCTATAACACCGTCAACTTTCGTCAACCTAACGCCTTTTTCACCTTTTTCCAGCAGCTGCGATACCTTTTTCCGGCAGTTGCGACACCTTTTTTCGGCAGCTGTGATACTTTTTTTCGGTAGGTGCAACACCTTTTTCCGGCAGCTATGGTATCTTTTTCCAGCATCTGCGACACCTTTTTTCGGCAGCTGCGACACCTTTTTTCGGCAACTGCGACACCTTTTTCTGGCAGCTGCGACAACTTTTCTGGTGGCTGTGACTCCACTACGTTTGGCTGATTTTTCTATAATTCAAGGCCACAACTATGCTAAAATGTCTGATTTATTTATGATATATGGTTGTGACTCCTTCATTATTGGCAGAACTCTTTGCAACCGCGGTTAGCAACTCCTCCAGATATGGCTTCGGTTCCTGATGCCAACAATTTGACTCATACTCCAGCACTCATCATGTTTTTGACCATTTTAACACGATGGTTTTTGGTTCACAGGTGGAAAAGGTTATTACAGCACCCCTGTAATAATGATTACATTTCATGACTGCACATCACACGAGTAAAGCTTTCACAATGACTGCACATCAAACGTTCTACTATTATCCAAAGGACATCATCCATCGCGTATTTTCAAAGGTATGGCTTTGATTAACTACTTGATTAAGTATTAACGGGATCTGACAATATTAATCATACCTTCTTTTCTATGCCCATTATTATATTGTTAGCTCTCCACTCATGCGACTTAATGACTAATTATGTTACCTGATAACCGCCACCTTTCCTAATTTGGGATAAAATTCCAACTAATCCAATGCGCTGAAACTTTCTAAATTTACCCAAATCCACTCTCAGATGTTCATGCATAATCTGTGCTTCAACCTCCATTGTCGGAATCTGTAATTTGTTGGACTACAACATACTTATGAAGCCAGCCAAACATGGGTATTCCAGCTCGCTATGAACCTCCAAACATGCGAGAACTCAGATGAAATGATGAAGTTTTCACCATCTTTCAAGCTACGGGTTGGACTGAATTATTCCAACGCCTGAATGGATTTCACCGTGAAACAACTTTACAGTTCGCCTTGAATCTTACAAAAACCCACTCAGAGGTTTGGGGATTACATATTGAAGTCTCTAAAGCCACAGTGGCTGAGGTCACTAGTCTTCCCCAGGTGGGCAGAGCTTGGTTTGGACAAAGAACCCCCAATCTAGCAGCAGTACAAGATTTTCTCAGGGAAGAGGAGCACATTCAACCGTCATGGAGGGGGATAGCATTACAGTCACTTTCACACCCATGGAATAAAGTAGAAATTTTCCTCAAGAAGTATATCACCTGTGAAGGTAGGTATCAAACAGCCTATCACTCTGAATTTCCTTTATTATCTCACCTCCATCACAGGGCTTTGCTAAACGTTCCATTCTATTTATTCAATGATTTACATCATATGGTGGGGTTTTTCTGATCTCCTAAGCATCCACTCTCTTCAATTACCCACCATGGCCTCATTAAATTAATAATCTTACGGACCCTTGCTCAACACAACCAAACCTTGGAGCAATTTACAGCTCAAGTTCAGGAACTCGTTCTTCTGCCCGGTGTTCCAATAGAAGAGGAAATGGAAGTACCTGTACTCATGGGGCCTATTCAAAATCAAGAAGAGCTGGTAAATCCACAGTTGGGGGGAAATGTAGAGCAATAGGAGGTTCAGATCCCCTATAATTTAATTGGGGGGGGATATGATATTGGATCGGAGGATCAGTCAGGAGAACAATCAGGGCTATTAAAAGAGGATGTACAAGAAAACCCTATGGAAATACTAAATATTGGGGCAGCTCTGATAGTAGAGGATGAAACTGGAGCAGCATTAGATGCTATGACAGTTGAAACCGAATATCTTAGAGTTATGATAGCAGAATAAAACACTAAGGTGGTGACCATTGAATCTTCCCCTGAATGGGAAGGAACCTTGATTGAGGAAGAACATCTCGAAGAATAAGAAAATGTTAGAACTGGGGATATCCCTTCCACCTCAGCTGCAAATTTAGAAACTCCAGCACCACAGGGAAAAAGGAGGAGATCAAAAGATGAAATAAAGGCATCACCACCAATAAGACAAAAAAGAACCAGGTCAGTCATAGCAGCAGAAGTAGCAAGGGAAAGATGGGTAAACCTAGAAGCACAAATTGAGTTCCCCATGATTAGACCCAAACCAGTTGATGCCCCACAAGAACCGGTCACAGAAGAAAATAAAATTGAAGGGCTTCTGTTTGAGAATAGGCTATTAAAAGAGGAAGTACAAGCACTACTAAAGGAATTATAAAATTGGAAGGAAGTGTGCAGAAAATAGAGTGAAAGGAAGATACACACATTGGTTGAGGCTGTAGACCAACTGGAAGGATCAATTCTTGCTGAGGCTAGAAATGAGAAAGAAAGAGTGGTCTATCCTATGTGTGGAGAAATATTTGATGAGTTAGGATACAAGGTCATAGTTCGTGCCTTTACAACACAACAGTCTACACCTACATCTATGGAAAGATAGGGACAACCTGATTGGAAAGATGGTCAAACTCCCCAAGAGAAACTCTAGGAAAAGGAAGTTGTAGATGAATAGGGTGCTGTCACATAAGAACCAACATTTTTGAATATTCCTATTGAAATTACCACCAGACTTGGGACAGAGGAACCAGAGGATGGGGTTATTCCTAATTTTGTTGAGGAAGATTGCACTGTGACCCCTGAACCCTCTCATGACGCAGAAATAATAGAAATAGAACCATAGCAGTAGAAGAATGATGAGGTCCAACAGGATGCTGACACACAAGAACTAGCATCCTTGAATGTTCTTGCTCAATAGGCCATCCAAATGAGGGAAGAAGACCCAGGGATTGAAAACATTCTGGAATTCAATGAATAAATTTGTACTATGACTCCTGAATTGTCTCATGACACCGAGATATTAGAAATGGAATCACAACAGGGAGATGAAGAAGTAAACCAGGATGTTGCTACACAAGAACCAACATCCTTGAAAATTGCAAAAGAGACTCTCAGGGTGCAACAAGAAGCCAACCCCGAATTGGATATCATTCCTAATATGGATTTAGGTGAAGATGAACAAGCTCAATCACAATCCTCAGGTGATATTGAAATCCTTGAGGAACAACTTCATATTGAAGAAGACATAAAATCCCAGCAGCATGAGGAAAAAGAAGAACAGGGCATTGTCACACAAGAACCAATAGTCTTACATTCCCCTGCTGAAGTTGTAGCTGATAATCAGGTAGATAAGAAGATTCAAATTCAGGAGGAAGTTGTCCCACAAGAACCAACATCCTCACAATCAGCTACCGAAGTTGCCATAGAAGAACCCAAGGAAAATGATGCTGTTACACAAGAACCAGCATCTCTAAGAGTTGTTTCAGGAATACCGGTGATTGGAGTTGCTGCAGAAGAAATTTTAGGAAGGGATGCTGTTACACAAGAACCAACACCCCTAGAAGTAACTTCAGAAGTGCAGAATGTCCAATGTGGCACATCAGGGGATAAGGTGTGGACCAAACCCCTTCAAAATTTTATTAATCTAGATTCTGACAAGGAGGAGTATCCTGAAGAAGAAGAAACCCTGAAGCCTACAGAAGAAATCTCAATCTTGAGAATGGAAGTAAGGAAGTGGAGAAGTCAGGTGGAAAGCTACCAAGAAGGGATGGTTCCCCTTGCTGAACATATAAAGACTATCAGGGGACTGAAGGGAAAATGGCAGAAGAACTCATGACCCAGAAACTCTGTGAGGAAGAACTACAGAAGGAGCTAAGGGAGCTGAAGAAGTTCAAGTCTATGCAGGTAGAAAAAGACTATATGTATGCTCTTTCTCAGGAATTATTGGGCACCAGGGTACCCTCCTCCTCTTACCCTGCCTTTTTATTCAAACAATTTATTTGGTTTAAGTTAAGGGCTATGAAAGAAGGAAGATCATATGAGAGAGCAACCTCAAAAAAATTCTTGGAAACATTTATGAGAAGTAATTTTGAGGACCATAATTTGCTGTGTGAGTTGTATTTGCATGAGATGGATTGTCTTTTGGACCTCCATTCGAATCCTGTTCCTTTTTTGGGCAATATTCAGCTGAGGGTTTTTGCTTCTTTTGTGAGCAATCATGTTCAGTGGGAAAGGTATTTCCAAACCTTTTCTCACAATGAAGCCCACTCTAATATGTGGATCCGAAGTGAGCCTAAAAATCCTCATCTTCTCCTTTATCGACACCAAAGTCTACTCTCATGCCCCATCCAAACTCAGCATATAATGGAACTGCAGGAAGGGGTTATTTCTACTTGTACCAGCTAGATTTCCATACATCAGCAAACAACTTTGGAAGGAAGTAAGCATAGATGGCAGGTCGCCTCTCCAACCGTCAGGAATAGGGACCCCTATTGTTATAGAAATTTTGAACAAGAACTTTCCAGGATTGAGGGTTATGTTGGATGTATAAGGGAATGTGGGGTTAATTGGCTGGGACTGAAATTTAAATTTCCTCTCATCTGGTGGCCAGAGAAACCATATAGGGAGGATTTATCATTGACCAGGGAAGAAGAGCAAAAATATTGGAGATATTGGGTTGTCCATAAGGGGTTTATAGAAAAAGAAGGAACGCCTGAATTCCCCTACAAAATTTCTTTTCTCCATGAACAAAGCATAGTGCAAGATTCAGATTCAGAATAATGGAGGTTGTTGCACGAGGACATGCAATGGGACAGTTGGGGGGAGATGTTGGGCCCAGAAATGGCCCCTTTTTTACCATCCTTATCCTCCTCGCCTTATCCTACCCTATTGTGCATGCTAAATAGATTTTTTTCTTCACTCTGCCCCTCAAGTCACAAAGGTATGGTTAGTTATTGTCTTATTTTATTAATGCTTAGGATTGTGGTAATCAAGGCTCTATATCTTCAAATATGCTAACATATGNAGATGTAGCAGGATGAACATGCTAAGGGAAGGATGAACATTCATTGCTTAAGCTGATCCCCACCCATCCTACCATTGCCTAAAGAACGCATTCCCAGTGTATTATTCCATGCAAAGTTGTACAAGGGTAGCTGCAATAGAATGCGACAGATATGGAAGGCAACAGTGTGCCACTACTCGAAAATAGTTGTGATCTGCGGGATATCTTCTCAATCGAACAGGATCATCATTATTTCTGGGTCAATTAATAGTTTCCCTATATTTCCTACTCTCATCCTTCCACGGATGTAACAGTTGTTGTAATTAATGCCGCTTGAAGATCAGAGATCTTCATGGCTACCCAATAATAGGGATAGGATGTTATGATTGACATTGTATAAATATGGGGCACTGTTCTGAGCCAGGGGTTGAACCCTTAACCAAATTATTGTATTAGTTGTGACTAAGGTTGTGTGATTTATCTACCCTTTTTAATACAAGGAGTTACTTCAGATCTCAGTGCTTCAACGTGCGTTACTTCCAGCATCTCTGTGTGAAGGCTGGGCCCACCTTCCCACAGGGATTGCTGAGTTAAATTAGGAATTTTAATTATTCTATCATGTGATGTTGTGATAATTTCATTTTCTCATAGTAAGCTGCAACAGTTGTTGATTTACAGTGTGTCATTAGAGGAAATCTGGGGTCTAAAATGGGCCTTATAAGAAAACGTGCCAACAATAAATTTTGTGAGTTGGAATTTAAGAACCAATAGAATTTCAATAAAATGAGTCAACCATAATGGTTGAATTGACATATTTTTCATAAAAGAAAACTACTTTTTTTGTTCGTATTTTTGACATATCTCTGTGTGTTTTTACTCAAATTCTGAGTGGGAGAGATTGTTGGATGTGGAATTTAATTCTACATCCAACAAGTACCCACACTGCATAGTTTTGACGGACCCCGCTACCCCAAAAATAATAAATACCTGAAAAAACATGATGATGACATCATCATCACATTTTTTCAGGTATTTCTTATTTTTTGGGTAGTGGGGTCCGTCAAAAGTATGCAATGTGGGTACTCGTTGGATGTAGAATTAAATTATGCATCCAACGAACTCTTCCGCTCAGAATTTGAGTAAAAACAAAGGGAGATATGTCGAAAATACGAACAAAAAAAGTAGTTTTTTTCATTCTTCCTCCAAAATTAATAACTATTATTTTATTATTTTAACTATTATTTTATTATTTTCCTTAGGAGGCCCATTTTAGACCTCAAATTTCCTCTAATGTATTAATTGCATTTCTTGGAAAGTTGCAGTGGTATGGTGTGACAGTCGACTGTATAAGTAATTGTTCCTTAGCAACTGTGTGGTAGCTGTAACAACCTTGTTCATCCCTAGATCTTCCAATTGTTGTTTCTATAGATTCTCACCGTTTGTCCCTTTGCTTTTGTAATTGTAGAATTTCCTTCCTATACTTTAAATTTCTAGAATAGCTGAATTCAATTCATGTTTCTAGACTTCTAGAATAATTATATCAATACAGTTGGGTGAATCAGTAGATGATTTGGTAAACAAGATTTCATTTTTTGCAAAAGTAATCTAGATTTGATTTCTCGAATCTTTCAATTCTAGATCAGAACAGTAAAAGGTAATTGTGACTGTATTCTTTAGAGAGTAAACTAGATTAAGTAGATCCTTGGGATGAGCGTAGCTGAGCAGAGAATAGGATTGTTTACTTACAGCAACTCAGTTTTTAAGCATATATAGTGCATGTTATCCTTGAAATAAAATACTTCCCTGGGTTGATAATAAATATTGAACACTCTGTATGTTAGCTGTAATTAACTTGCATATCAGGTGCCCAACAGGACCTACAATTGAGGGATTCACTGGTGGATTCTTAATGGGGGTCGGTGTGGAGCCCAAACAAGAGGCTGGAACAGGGGCCGAACCGCCTGTGGGAATTGTCTGTTGTCTTGTTCACACCATCGCTTTTGGTTCTTCCTCTTGCTGTTGTACTGTTGGCGATGTAATATCCTCAACAATTAGGCACGATGAAGTGATGCTAACTTCTTATTTCTCACTAGTGCTATAAATCTCAATAACCATGAGTTTTGACTCTCTAACTTACAGGCTCTAGTTCGCTCTTCTTCTCTCTGTGCACGTAAAATAATTCTTATCGATGAAGCCTCATACTTATAGTTGTTCGCTCATCATACATGTGATCATTCAATGGGATATCAATGTCTTGTCAATCACATGCACTTCTTGTTCGATGCAGTCCAAAATTAATTCACATACTCGAGTTCTGAGTTGTACCTGTCAAGACAGTTATGGCATTTATGGCAGAGACGACTGATGGGAAGAAAAATAGCGCCGCCATTTTCCTCATACTTTATCTAATTAATGCTTCTTTGTTGTCATAATCACCTCAATATTTTTGGGTATCCATGCTTTAATGACATCGAGCATGTCATTCCTGCTTTTATTGCGGTTTGGTACATCCATGTCGCAGATGTGCGATAGAGCATCTCCCTTTCTTCTTTTCTATTTTCCTCTTTTTCTTTAAAAAAAAATGCACAACGTGACCTTACCTAGGCATGTCATGAAAATCATAGTAAGGTTTCAAGCGGTTGGAATTGATCATTCCTATGACTTGCGTGTCGTCCATCTTATGCAATTTGACTGTGCCCATGTCAGTAATGTGCACGATCACATATGGACCTAGCCAATGCATTTTTATTTTCCTTGGATGTTTGAATAATTTATTGCCATACAACAAAAGAAGTCCTCCAACTTCGAATGGATTTCTCCTGATATGGCGATCATGCCATGATTTCTACCTTTTCTTCTCTATGTTTTTTATGGAATCCTGTGACGAAGCGTTCTTCTTCCATTTTAATGAGTTGCGACAACTTTTGCTCGACAACATCCACATCTGTCATTCCCTTCAGTGCAGCGATTCTTAAAATCGGTAAAATATACTCCATTGGCACCACAGCTTCTTTCCCATACACCAGTCTAAACGGAGTGTTCCTTGTCGGTCACTTACAAGTTGTCTGGTACACCCATAACACAGCTGAAACTTTCTGATCCCATTCATCTCGGAGCACATTTCATACTTTGTTTAATGCATTCTCCATAATCCTATTGAAGGACTCAACCATTCCATTCACTTAAGTATGATAGGGTGTCATCTTTCTATGCTGAATTTGGAATTCTGTAATCAGCTCATCAATCATTTTGTTAAAAAAATGTGTACCTTGGTCACTTAGGATAATTTTGGGAAAGCCAAGTCTAGTCATGAAATTCTCAAATAGAAACTTTGTCACAGTCACATCGGTAAAATATTTAATAGGAACGACTTCATCCCATATGGTTAAGTTGTCTGTCATTGTGATAATGTAGTGCGTGCTAGTGCTTTTTCCCAGTGGAGTGATAGGACCAACAAAATCAATGGCATGCTTGTCGAATACTTGTAGTGTGATTTGTGGCACAAGCGGCATCTCGTTGCGGCATGACAGTTTTCCTGTCCTCTGGAAAATATCACAGCATCAAAAAAAACTCTAGGTATCCATATGTATGGTGGGCCACCATAGGCCATCTTGCAATATCTTGCACACAGTTTCCTTTCCAGCGTAGTGTCCTCCTGCGACATCGCCATGTGCTTCACTCATTACCCATTGTCGCTCATGTTCAAAGACACAGTGTCACAATATTTCATCCACTCCCATCTTGTATAAGTGTCTTTCTATCAATGTAAAGTCAGAAGCTCTGACGACTAAATGTTTATTTTTCACAGTTGTGAACCCTTCAGGTGGATAGCCTGTACTTAAGAAGTGGCTGATAGTGTTAAACTACTTATTTTGATCATTCATCATGGTGAATGCAAATAGTTGCGTGTCGGGCAAGTTGTCCTTCATACTGGTTGGTTCTTCGCTACTTTCTATCCTTGACAGGTGATTAGGTCCCAGGTTCAGTCGATCAAGTTTAACAATAAAGTCAAATTCTTGAAACAAGAGAAGCCATTGACAGATATTCCCCCCAACACTGGCTTGTTGACCAGGTATTTCAATGCCAAGTGATCAGTGTACATTTTTAAATTTACACCCAATAAGTAGTGTCAAAATTTTTGCAGCACATAGACCATGGAGAGGCCTTCCCTCTCGGTTGTCGTATAATTTTTCTCTGTCGTCTACAACTTTCTGCTAGAAAAATCAATAGGGTGGTCCAGCGCACCCTCACCTGGTTGTGTCAAGACTATCTCAAGCGCGACAGATGACGCGTCAACATGAACATGGAATTCCTTCTTCCAGTCGAGAAATACAAGTATTGGTGCAATGGCCATATTTTTCTTTAATTTGTCCAAGTGTTCCTAGAAATCCTCTATCCATTGAAACTTTTTATCTTTCTTCAACAGTTTCTCCATAGGTGCAGTTATCTCTGCATATCCTCTGATGAAATTCCTGTAGTAGCATGTGTGCCATAACACTGATCTGAGTTGCATGACTGACGTAGGTGGTGGAAATTCAAGGATAATCGCAACTTTTGTCGGGTCGACCAAGATACCATCGTGACACACGACATGGCCCAGTAACACACCAAATATTGCGCAAAAATACATTTCTTTGAATTAAGCGCAATCTGATACTAGCGACAGCGGCCCAACATCATGTGCAAACTCTCAATATGGTCTCTTACTACACCAAATACAGCCCAATCATCAAAGTAGACCTCAAGAAATTTATGTATGAAATCTTTAAAAGTGGAAACTACTATTCTAGAAAAAATAGCAGGTGCATTATTGAGTCTAAAGGGCATTACCGTATTGTTGGTTGTGGAGCCTAATATTCCAGATCCAGAGACATTATTCAATCATGTTTGTAACCTAGGTGTACTGTACACTCATTCCCCCTGCCTTGGGGTTGGGATATGTGTTGGCCAATAGTTTTGCAGACCCATGGTATTGGGTTAACTGTAGTATTTTCCCATGGTATTTCCCCTATAAAAGAAAGCATTGTAACACTACTGTGTATGGGATTATTTTGTATTGGAAGAGAGACTTTGAGAGCGTGAAGAGGAAGTGCAGTGGTTTTTTTGGAGGTTGTATCCCTTCACCTTTCTGGACTGTAATAAAAGGACTGGCAATGTCTTTGTGGATGTAGCCCATCGTTTGGGTGAACCACGTTATATCTATGTCTCTCTATAATTTTTAATTTTTTTTTCATCTTGTTTGTGATTTAACTGTATATCTGTTATTGCTCTGCGGTCCTATTTTCTAAAAATTGGTATCAGAGCTAAAAGGTCTATTTGGTTGGTAAACTCACAGGAAAGAAGGGTTCCTGGTTTGAGTGGGAGTAATGGAGGAAGAAGGAAAGTTCAGGGTCTAGAAATTTAACGGCCAAAACTATCAGTTATGGAAGATGCAAATGGAGGACTATTTGTACTAGAAGGATATGTACCTCTCATTGGGCGAAAAATCAAAACAGTTAGCGGCTATGAAGGATGAAGAATGGGAGGTTCTTGACAGAAAGGCACTGGGAACAATACGACTGTGCCTAGCTTTGTTGGTGGCCTTCAATATTTCGAAAGAAAAAACAACAGAGGGTGTGATGAGTGCATTGAGTAAGTTCTATGAAAAACCCTCGGCTTCTAACAAGGTATTTTTAATGAAGCGTTTATTTAATATGAAGATGTCAGAAGGTGGATCTGTTGCTGACCATTTAAATGAGTTTAATACACTTACCAATTAGTTAAGTTCTGTAAAAGTGAACTTTGATGATGAGGTTAGAGATCTTCTAATATTGCGCTCATTTCCAGAAAGCTGGAATAGCTTGGTCATGGATGTAAGTAACTCCGTCCCTAGTTCAAACACTCTTAAGTTTGATGATGTTGTTGCTGTTATTCTTAGTGAGGAAATGCGAAGAAAAAGAACAGGTGAGAAATCAAGTAATGTGTTGACCATGGAGAGCAGAGGGAGACAAAACGAGAGAGGAAGGAGCCCAAGAAATCACGACAAGTCTAAAAAGGGAGGATCCAAGTCCAAATTCAAAAAAATAGAGTGCTGGAATTATGGTAAGAAAGGACATCTGAAGAAAGACTACAGAGCTCCAAAGAAGAAAGGAGATAGATAGCAAGAGACTACTCAGGAAGCGAATGTAGCAAGTGATGTGTTACAAGATGCTTTGATTCTTGCATTAGATAATACTAGTGATTACTGGGTAGTAG
>LPNX010776296.1:82039-165694 GCA_001517045.1 Pseudotsuga menziesii
GTACATTCCTGCTATGAAAAGAAATCTGATCTCAACAGGGTAGTTGGGAGATAGTGGTTGTTTGTCTACGTTTGGAGAAACGTGGTGGAAGATCACTAAAGGATCACTGGTAATAGCGAAAGGAGATAGGGTAGGTACATTATATTTATGTCCTCATAATACTGATTATTCTATCTTTGTAGCTTCCACAAAAACAAGTGTGGCGCTGTGGCATCATAGGCTTGGCCACATGAGTGAGAAGGGGATGCAGATTCTCCACTCAAGGAAACTTCTTCCAGATCTGAAGCAAGTAAGTTTGGAATTCTGTGAGAATTGTGTTTATGGAAAACAGAAGAGAGTTAGATTTCTCAAGGTTGGGAAACAAAAGAAGAGTGAAAAGTTAGAGCTTGTCCATACAAATGTATGGGGACCAGGTCAGGTACAATCTCTTGGTAGTTCTCATTATTATGTTACTCTTATTGATGATGCAACTACAAAAACTTGGGTTTATTGCATTAGACAAAAATATGATGTGTTTAATACTTTTAAGAAGTGGAAAAATTTGGCTGAGAATGAGACAAGAAAAAGGTTGAAATGTCTCAGATCTGATAATCGAGGCGAGTACTGCACAAAAGGAGTTTGACAGTTAGTATTCACACAATGGGATTCACAGAGAGAAGACATTCCTTGGAACACCACAAGAAAATGATGTGTTAGAAAGGATTAACAAAATGATCATGGAGCATGCAAGGTGTATGAGATTGCATGCAGGGTTGCCCTTACATTTTTGGGCTGATGCTGTAAACGTTACTATTTATTTAATAAACAGAGGGCCTTCAAGCACTTTGGATGGTGGCATTCCAGAGGAGGCATGGACAGGTAAAAAAGTAAAATACTCATTTCTGAGAACTTTTGGTTGTGAAGAATTTGTCCATATTGATAAAGATGATAGAACAAAGCTTGAGGCTAAATCCAAAAAATGTACCTTTATTGGATACAGGGTTGATGATTTTGGTTATCGCTTATGGGATCTTAAAAATAGCAAAATCATTAGGAGTAGAGATGTAGTATTCAATGAAAAGGTCATGTACAAAGATCAGTTGTAGGGAAAGAAAGAAGAAAAGGAAAACACAGAGTACACAGTGCTTGATGAAATCAAAGAAAATGAAGTTCCAAAGGCATCGGAAAATCAAGAGCAGCAGTAGGTACCTGAAACTCCTGCAACTGTAAGAAAGTATTGCAGGTTAAGTAAACCCCCTGAATGATTCTCTCCTTCACTGTATTATTTATTGATGACTGATTCTGGTGAACCAGAATGTTTTAAAGAAGCAATGCAGTTAGAAACTAGAAAGAAGTGGGAGCAAGGCATGGATGAGGAGATGGACTCATTGGTAAGAAACCAGACTTGGGATTTGGTTAAGTTGCCTGCAGAAAAAAGGGCATTGCAGAATAAATGGGTTTACAGGTTGAAGGAAGAAGATGGAGGCAAGAAGCGGTATAAGGCTAGACTTGTTGTAAAGGGGTTTGCACAAAAGAAAGGTATATACTTTGATGAAATATTTTCTCTTGTTGTTAAAATGACTTCAATTAGAACTATTTTAAGTCTAGTGGCGGTAGAAGATTTACATCTTGAACAGTTAGATGTAAAAAAAACCTTTCTCCATGGGGATTTGGAGGAAGATATTTATATGCATTAGCCACAAGGGTATGAGGTCAAAGGGAAGGAGAATTTGGTTTGCAGGTTGAAGAAGAGCTTGTATGGCCTGAAGCAAGCTCCAAGGCAGTGGTATTTGAAATTGAATAAGTTTATGACTGAACAAGGTTATGATAGATGTCATTCTGACCACTATGTTTATTTCAAGGGGCTAGAGAATGGAATATATTTTTATCTTGTTATTGTATGTGGATGACATGCTTGTTGCAGGCTCTAACATGCATGATATAAATGTGCTCAAAATAAAACTAGCTAAATCATTTGTGATGAAGGATTTGGATGCTGCAAAGCAAATCCTTGTTATGAGAATAACAAGAGACAGGAAAAATTGCAAATTGACATTGTCTCAAGGTGAGTACATAGAAAAGGTGTTGCAAAGGTTTAGATTGCAGAATGCAAAACCAATTAGTACACCTTTGGCTAGTCATTTCAAACTAAGCAAGGATATGTGTCCAGAGACATAGGAAGAGATAGATTACATCTCCAAGATTCCCTATTCATCAGTGGTTGGAAGCTTGATGTATGCCATGGTGTGAAAAAGACCAGATATTGCACATGTAGTGGGATTTGTGAGTAGGTGTATGAATAATCTAGGTAAAGAGCATTGGAAAGAAGTACAGTGGATTCTCAGGTATTTGAGAGGTACCACTTCTCATGCATTATGTTTTGGAGGTTCAGACACTATTCTACAGGGATATGTTGATGCAAATATGGATGGTGATAAAGACATCATGAGGAGAACCATAGGGTATGTGTTTACTATGGGTGGAACAATAGTAAGTTGGATTTCAAAACTGCAATAGGTTGTTTCACTTTCAACAACAGAAGCATAGTATGTTGCTACTACAGAGGCTAGTAAGGAGATGATTTGGTTGTAGAGGTTCATGAAAGAATTGGGTAAGAAGTGGGAGAATAGTAGGCTATATAGTGACAGCCAAATTTTCATTCATCTTGAAAAGAACTCAGCTTTTCATTCGAGGACTAAACATATATAGCTCAAGTACCACTTCATAAGATCTGTTCTATCTGAAGAAATGTTAAAAATGGAAAAGATACATACTAACCAGAATCCTGCAAACATGTTGAAAAAGGGAGTAAACAGAGAGAAACTGAGTTCCTACTCAGTTTCTACTGGCCTTCAAGAATGAAGGTGAAAATAAGAAATTTGCCAAGTCCAAGGTCCAAAGCATAGTCCAGCAAGTGCAGTAGCGGTGGAGTTGCTGTGATCAGTCTCCAAGTGGGAGATTATTGGTTATGGAGCCTAATCTTTTAAATACAGAGATATTATTCAGTCATGTTTGTAACCCAGGTGTACTGTACACTCATTCCCCCTACCAATATTTTTGCGGACCCATGGTATTGGGTTAACCGTAGTATTTTCCCATGGTATTTCCCCTATAAAAGAAAGAATTGTAACACGATTATGTATGGGATTATTTTGTATTGGAAGAGAGACTGTGAGAGCGTGAAGAGGAAGCGCAGTGGTTTTGCTGCAGGTTATATCCCTTCACCTTTTTGGGCTATAATAAAAGGACTGGCAATTCTTTGTGTACGTAGCCCATCGTTTGGGTGAACCATGTTATATCTATGTCTCTTTGTACTTTTTAATGTGTTTTGCATCTTGTTTATGATTTAACTATATATCTGTTATTACACTGTGGTCCTATTTTCTAACACGTATACTGGTAGCACCCCCATTCTGTGATGAAGGTTGTTTTATGTCAATCCTCCTTTGTGATCCTTACTTGGTGATAGCCAGAGATGTCATCGGTGAATGAATACATCTCTTGTCCTCCGACGCTTTCCAGTGCTTCATCTGTGAATGGTGTTGGGAATGGATCGTGCAGGCATGAATCGTTCAACTTCCTTAGGTCGACACAAATCGTGACTTCACATGTTGTATTCTTATCATGGATCACTATAGGGCTGATCCATTCGAATTCCTCAACATGTTCAATGATTCCTACGTCGAGCATGCGATCCAATTCAACTTTCACCTTTTCTTTAGACCTTGGGTTCAACCTATAGGGTCACTACTTAAATGGTTTAGCATATGGTTTTAGGGTTATTTTCATCTCTCCCATGTCTCCCAGTATTCCCTTCATCTCTGCAAAATTGGTGGGGAATATATCCCGATACTCATGCAATAAGTATGTTATCTTTGATACTGTCTCATCCCAATAATATCCTATATTGGCAAACTTGGGGTTCTCAGGCAAGCCAATTTTTACTTTCTTTATTTTCAGCGGCTTAAGGAACTAGTCACTTAAAATACCACTCCCTTTGAATTTGTGTGTACCCTCCAACTCTGGTATGTTTATTTTAGTCAGATCATCATCTGGTTCTCTAGCCATATTGTAGCAAGCCATCCATTGTTGGATGGTCACGTTGCACTTATAAGAACTTGCTACCTTAACAGGGATTTCAGTGAATATCTTCTCTTTAATCTCTTGAAGTGCAACATCAATTGTTGGCTGGTCGTTAGCAAATGAAAAGGTGTGCACAAACTGTGTAATTATCTTATCCCAATCCTGAGTTCCTCATCACAACTCCATGGATGTATACCAGCTTTTGGGTGTTATTTCTAATGTAAAAATTACATGATGGACCCACTCCTGTCGCGGGTATTTTACAAATGCCATGCGACACTAGTTAATATGCTCGACAGGGTTTGACATCCATGTGTACCTCCGACCCACGACAGTGACCTCTTCATCGAATCTATCTTCCAACAATGTTCTACACTGTGACCATTCTCATACAGAGTTCTTATGCATACCCCACCATCTAGTGGACATAGCTTTCAGTACATAGTTTAATGCAGACAAACATTGAGGATCTGTTACCAGTCCTTCAAACTCGTTGAGGAAGGTCTCAAGGTTAGGTAATCCTTCATAGGTGGGTATCTCCCTTAACTGATTTTCTACTCATCGCACAGATCGGGTAACTCTGGTGCATCTACGCATAGAGACTTCATGCAATCTATTTTGCTAGCTCTATAGGGCTTCTCCCGAGTCTGATGTGTAGGAACCAACACTCCTCCAGCTCATGTTTCCATCCACTATAGGATTTACATAATCCTCTTTTAGGGTGTTGATATTATAGATATTGTCTAGATAGTCACCTTGACTTTCACTATTGACAGGTTCAACATACCTCTATCCCTCTAGTGGATCAATGGGCGACACTACCCTCATATCATCATCCTTGAATGATAGGATCCTCTTCTTAAAATTTATAACGGTCATATTTTATATGGCCCAATCTATCCCCAGAAGTGTGTGATATAGGTTTGTGTCATTGACAATGTTAATGACCTCAAAGTCTACAAATGCATGCAACCATTCAATGTCGACAAGGACTTGACTTAACCTACCAATTGGTAGGACCTTCACCTGATTTGTAATCCTTAACTCGACAGGAGACCAATTCGGGCGTGGATTTCCCATGCTTTCCCAAGTCTGTCGTGTCAGAATATTAACATTCGACCTCGGGTCTAGAATAACATAATCCAAGTCATAATCCCATATTTGTGCAGTCTTCTTAACTCGCATCCCATTTTAAATTTATTTTTTACATGGTTAATCATACTTTTAAGTTGTGACTCGACTTGGGTTTGTGCTATCAGTGCTTGTAGTTCTACGATAGCATCTTTATCTTGGACTAGTGCTAAGAAACTTGAAATAAATGACTTGAGCTTACTAACCATTTTTGGAATTTTCCTCTAGAATAGCTATTGAAAGCGTTCAGGCATCTCCCTAACTTATGCAGAGGTCGACGATCGTTTTGGGTCTACAAACTCTAGTCGCACATTTAAAAATAATTGCTTATGTTTTTTAACATCGAATGGCACCTTCTTCTGCATTGTGGGTCGCACCTATGACTATTCTTGTGGTTTATCCTAATCGGCTCCAGTCATAGCACCTCCTCGTGTCATGACAGCAACGCCTTGCTTTCTTAGCTCAACAGAAATCATTTGAACATTAGGGTTAGGATTTGGGTTGGGATTCTGCACGATATTAGGACCTGTGACAATCCAAGGTTGCCACTTTGCAATCAACTGCGTACACTCCTCCATGTTATGGTCATGTGCTTTGAAATATGAACATGTCTTTGTAGGCTCTTGGAAATATCTAGCATAATGGATTGGATTTCCACAGTTATATCTTTAACTTGACCTCTTCCTCTACCAAATCCTCCCCTACCTCTTCCTCAAAATTTTCCACCCCCCTTCCCTGAGGGTTTGGTTGTTGCGATGGGTATTGATTTTGCGGCGCGTACGGGTCCTGAGGCGCATACTAAGGCTGATACTGATTCTGGTAATGGTTCTATGGGAAGGGTGCATGATGGTAGTGTGCTTGCACCTATTCATCCTGACCCTACCCATATTATTCATCAAGTATGTGTCTACTGTCTTTTCCTTTAAGAGATGATATGATCTGCAATCCTTCTCATCATGACCTACTAATTTACAAAATTTACAGAAAAGGCTAGATGGGGTACTTACAATATTCTGTAAGTATAAATAGTCATTGTCATGATGTCCTCTAGTCTGGATTATTTGGCACCAAGGTAGCCTATGAGTACTTAATGGATTAGGCGCACCCGACGAGATATAATTCATGTACGACAGACAATTATCCTTGGTGTGTCCATCCGTTCAACATATTGTGCACCACAAGTCCTCACATGATTCTTTACCCTTCTTGATGTCCTGAATATGTATTGTTATATTATCCAATTGTCCCTGAATCTACCAAGTTGCCAATCTTGACAACCAATCATGCAGTACAATAGGGAACTCTACAAATAATATCTTGTGAATATCTGAGTATATGTACCGATCCAACCAGTTTTCTGTACTCAACTGTGTCCTTGCACTCTCTTTCTACACAAAGGTTAGCATCTTAGACTCCATCCAATCCTCTATTTCTTGCTTTGTTCAATGCCACAACATTTCCCTCGACTCAAATGATTACGGGTCCCAGCAATAGAACCATTTTTTGGTCTACTTTCTTAACTCTCGCGACCCGGGTTCAACAACACAAAACCAACAAAACACCCAAATACATCGGCCCGACAGAGCAAGCTCATCCAGCAACACCTGCGAGGAAGGCACAGTCTCACCCGATATATATAAATGTGTAACTTCCAGAATCATGCTTCCATAGTTGGCGAGGGATTATAGTCCCTTGGTGCGCAGCCAAGGCGCTCGACAGAGAGGGAGGGTTGGAGTCTTTTACTACTCGATGGTGGTGCAACAGTGTGACCCTACTCCACATGCACCCATGCATTAGCCATGCATAACTAGCACTAGCTAACTGATTGTGAACTAACTGAAAGTAACTAGAAGATAACTAATACTAACTAGTTCCAACTCCACCTAATTGATGGAGTTTGGTGCTGGGACTCCCAGTGGCTCCTAAAATGTAGGGATTGGTCTAGGAGGCACCCAAACCGATGCATGCACATGCAGTAAGTGGAAGTTAACCTCTAGTAATGTTCCCTACACTCTAGTAACTGGTACATGTGGCCCCATTAGGCCAAGTGGACCCAATGGTACTAGTGGACCCAAATAATTAATTGAGGTTCCTAAGTTAGGCTAAATTAATCTAATAGACATTTGACCAAGGGAGGATTAATAATCCTAACACCCCCTCTGAATCCTAACTTGGACAACTATTGGCCCTGGTAATAAGACCATAGGTCACCCAAATAAAATCTAAAAAATAGTAAAAAATTCTTCTTAATATAACCGATGAAATAGGGGAAACTCTCTTAGGAACCCCCCCCCCCCCCCCCCCCCCCNTCTATGCAAGTGAACCTATGAATCCAAACAAGATTCTTATTTCTAGAGGAATCTTCCTCTTTGGAAGAAGAATAATGTACTCAATTGAATTAGAAATATAAACAGTTGCACGGTGAAAACTAGACCCGTGTAGAGCAGTTGAAATCAACTGAAGAGAGAGAAAAAGTTATTAAAAATTTGAACCATGTGAGGAACACCCAAGAATATGATATATTTCATCCTTGAACAGCAAACCATGAGTGTTAAAATCATCCCCAAGTGTTAGGAGCAAGTGTCCAGACAAATGCAGAATGTCTTCCTCTTTACTAGTTCTATGAGGGGATGAGCATGTGACCAAAGGTAGAGAAGCCCTAGGACTGTGGAGAGTGAATGCTTGAGCTACATAATCTGATATTTCTTCATAAATAACCAATAATTCACAAAATCTAATATCAGCAAAATCATAAAAAAGAACTAACATCCAATCCTCAACAACAAAATTTAAGGAGACTTGTGGTGCTTGACTTGTCACACCAAAATTGATGAAACCAGTTGCAAGCAATACTGAAGTCTATTGAATATTAAAATATGAACCACTTATTATCATATCAGAAAATAAATCATAGCCAAAATTTTCATATCAGATTCAAAACTGTGCTCGACCGAGATGGTAGATGCACAATTTTCTCCTTTTTCAAAATTCTGATTTTTGGTGCATGCAATCCTGTAGGAATTTACTGGAAGCTCTAGATTAATGAGAGTGAATGAATCAATCCTATAATCTGATATTATTTCCATAATATCCATGGTATTACTTATATTCACACTAGAAACATTATTAGATATAGATAAATCAAATTCCTCTACCTTTTCTGAAACAGTCACCGATAAACTCTACACAAAATTTAAAGAATCACTGGAAAATTTTTGCAAAGAATAGGAGTGTTTTTATTCAAAAATAGAGATTCAAATATCTTCTTCTATATCAGCCATGTGAGGCAATGAGATATCATAGATCTCATACAATTCTGGCACAACAGGAGAAGGAGTCACTCAAAGAAGATTTTCTTCAATTCGAATTGACTGTAGGGAAAATTCTGCTTCTTCTTCATCTTCAACAATTTGATTTTATGTAGGAGAGGGAATGAACTCATCATGCTGGATTTTATGTGAACCTCTATCAACATATGGGATTTTAGAGTCATATCCCATATGACTTCTAGGTCCTCTTGATAGAGAGAAAGTGATGAAGGATTTCCTGGAGGAAACCATGTGGTTGGATGCTCCAGAATCTATCAAATAATCCTTCGATGGAGAGAGTATTGCATGAAAGCATATCTCATCTTCTTAAATCTGGTCTTCATCATCAGAAATCTCTACACCTTGTGGAAGGGAAATATTGTTTTTTACACATAGAGCTTTCCTCTAGTTGAAGGTATTCTTCATGCACGAGTCTCCTAGATGAAAACCCCTCATACAATAGGGACACTTTTTCTTTTCGAACTTCTTCTTTTTCTTAGAGTCGCAGGCTCCTTCGAAAGTCTGTTGATTCTGTTTAGGCTCCAAATTAGCTACTTTGGGATCCTTCTTATTTTATTTCCATTTGTATTGCGCTTTTCTAGAGTCAGTAACTAGGAGAACCTGATCTTTGGAGGTCTTGATGACTCCCATTCAAATCAACTTTTCTTTCTCCTTGATTAAGGACTCGGAAAAGGAATCAAGTGAAGGAACTTTCCAGCCAAGAAAGCCATCCTTCTTGGAATGAAATGTAGAAAAAAATACAAAATACTTAGGATCAAGTTTGTTGAGTATGGAGAGGACATTTTTCTCATCCTTCTGTTCTATTCTACACCATCTACATTAAAGTGCAAGAGACTTGAATTTAGTAAAGAATTTCTCAATAGTCTTGAAACTGCTGGTATGTAATACTACCAACACATTCTTCAGGAGTTATTCCCGAAGCTCATCTTGTTTTCCAAACAAGTTCTCAAGATTCTCCCAGTCTTCTCTGGGTGTCTCCAATCCTTCAAGGTGGAAGAGGATATCTCTGGATTTATGAGTGCATATATAACTGAAATCTTCATCTAAGCGGTTCATAAACTTGTTCTTTTTAACTAGATGATGGGGCTCATCCTCCCTTCTAAGTGTTATCCTGAGGTAGCCATGCTTGCGCAAGACCAGCTCCATATCAATCCTCCAATCAAGATAATTGGAAGTTGTAAGGATTCATGGTGTAGGAGATTGAGAATCCATAATTCTTCGGCTAAAAGATCACAAAACTTCACACAAGCTACGTAGCACCTGTATATTTTCACTGCAAAACACTAAAACATTTGAACTATGTTAGAATCATTCTTTTCCTCTTGACATGAACATATTATCAGGGTTCGTCACACCTTCTCCACTGCTCTAAATAAATTCATAGCTAGAAAATCATCATAGGGGACTTCTATGGAAACCCAGCTACTTCTGATGTTCAATGGGGAGAAACAAGCATGAAACCTTCCTAAAAAGGCTTTGATACCATGTTAAAATTGTTGTGCCATTTAGATATTTAAGAAAAGAGTCAAATATTATTGATGCAATAAAAGGAGAATGAAGATACACATAAAGGAAGAATTCGAATGCATTAGGGAGAAATTTGAATCTACCAAATGGATTTTACTATACCTAACTAACGAGCTAAATCATGGCGTCTCAATCAATATCAGAGTCCAACAGATCAACTCCCATATGTCCAACAACTCATACAATTAGTGATAACTATTTAACTCAATAAAACTAAGTGTGGTAAGTGGGAAAAGGTGCATCCTCCACATGCATCCATGCATTAGCCATGCATAACTATTGTTAGCTAACTGATTGTGAACAAACTGAAAGTGACTCGAAGCTAACTAAGACTAACTAGTTCTAACTCCACGTAGATGATGGAGGTTGGTGCCAAGACTCCCAGTGGCTCCTAAAATGTAGGGATTGGTCTATGAGGCACCAAAACTAATGCATGCACATGAATTAAGCAGAATTTAACCTCTAGCAGTGTTACCCACACTCTAGTAACTAGTACATGTGGCCCCATTAGGCCAAGTGGACCCAAATAATTAATTAAGGTTCCTAAGTTAGGGTAAATTAATCTAATAGAAATTTGACCAAGGGAGGATTAATAATCCTAACATGATGATGTAATATCAACAATCCCTCTCAATGAGGGAGACATTCTCTTCCATACCAAGAGTTTATTTCCATACCAAGCTTATCTTGGAAGTGCTAGAACTTCGTCATAGATAGAGGCTTGTCACAAATTTGCAATTTCCTAATTAGTAGCTATGTAATGGAATTCATTTTACATTACCATGACTTTAATGAAGTAAAACTTCATCTCAATGTGTTTTATCATAACACACATATAGGGTATTTCAAAAAGCTTCACTATTAACACCTAATAATTGTAGGCTCAAGTCTTTCACCCTAGTAGGTAGCTTCCCAAGATACACTACTCCTTAGTATGTCGTATTATCTACTAAACAAATTTTTCTTCTATAGTACTCTCTATCATACACCTCTCTTCTGTAGTACTAGCTTCAATACACTTAGCTTTTGCAATACTGGCCACAAATTACAACGCTTATCGCAGGCTAAAGTAATAGATGGATAGCACAATCATATAATAGGTATTCCATGTAATAAAGAGCCTATTCTAATGTAACTCGAAAGGTACTCAAGCATATGATTAATAGTCAAAATAAAATACAACAAGTCTTCTCAAAGACCAACCAGCTACTTACACATAGTAGCATCACTTAGATCCAATCCAAAATCAAGTTTCTCTAAACTAGAAACCATGTATTTTAAATCCACCACATACAACATTATACAATAAATGTGTAATAACATGCAAAAAGAATGTCTCATATTTTCTTTCACTCTTCAACATTTGTTGACTTCTTGAATCTTCGACTATCTAGAAAATCTATCTATGGGATTTCCATTCCATGTTATGTTCTTTAAGGCCTGGTCACTTTCTCAGTGATTCTTCTCTTTATACTGCAACACCCCAACTATCTCTCCAAGAGGTTTAATTATTCTCTAACATTCCAGGATATAAATCTTCTTGAGTATCAATAGTATATGATACTTTGGCCATGTATCTACTCACGTGGATTATCTCCATAAGGTATCGTAGCACTTGGATTCCTGATTCATGTACCATGACTTAAATGATGGGTATTTTATTTTCTACTTTCTATGAAGACACATTAATACTCCCTCTTCACCTGGAGGGGTTTTTCTATACTATACCAAGATTATTCCAGACAGAGGCTTAGTAAGAATGTTGAAATTTTTTCTCATTTGTGGATATGTACCATGTCTCAAATATAACTGACTAGAAACCTCAAAAGCTTTACAGCTTTTAAACATTCTCTATCTCGAGAAACGCATGTGGTCTTCCTCGATCACTATACTAGTCATATTTCACATATATTTGAAACTCTTTTTCACTAACCAAGACATATATGATTCCACATACACTTGTACCAAGTAGGTACCACAACACATGCTTTGTTGTACATGCCTATGTATAGACTACAAAGAATATAACAGATCCTGGTACATGTGAATAACCAAATACATATCAACTGGATTGAGATCCTCAAAATATGAAATAAGGATTATAAATTTTCATTTTTATCTTCATATGTGTGGCCATGGATTTGTATTTAGTTGACCTCTTTCTCTTTCTGTCTCAACCCACGGTTCAACAAAAACACAATACCAACAAGACACCACAAGACATCGGCCCGACAGAGCAAGCTCAGTCAGCAATGCCCGCGAGGCAGGCTCAGTCTGACCCAAGACATCTTAATGGGTAACTGCTAGAACCATGTTTCCACAGTTGGAAAGGGATTATAGTACCTTGGCATGCGGCCAAGGTGCTCTACAAAGATGATAGGATGGATCCTTTCACCCTATGATGACGACGTAGCACATGCCACGGGTCATTCATGTGACATGACAATGTCTTTAAACCTTAATGACTAGCGCAACTATTTGATACATCCAATTCCTTATACTTGACAGACAGTACGTGAATTACGTTTATACTTAGAAGATTAACCATGAACTCATACACAACAATTCAACAATACTTCTACTCAGTCATTTATTCATCAATTGGCATACATTCTAAGCAACTGTAACTATGATACTGTAAAATAAGAAAACATTCACATAAACATTCACCATTCAACAACATTCAACTATATAACACGGGAAATAACGTGGAAACCCATCTAGGAAAAATCACCAAGGTGCTCTTCATCTAGTTTGAGAAATATAGGTAGCATCTTATAGACTACAACTTCCAGAATGTTCTTAAGATATGTATTTCTGACTCAATATTCTTTCTCTCATTCTCTCTGGTTTATTTCTTCTATCTACTCCTACTGATCTGTACACAGCCTGGATCGACTCTTCTACTTTACTAGCGGTCTGCGCACATAGCTGCAAGATTCGTGGCTCAACAGCCTTCTACTTCTACTAGACTCTTCTCAACAACTGTAACTATGATACTGTAAAATAATCAAACATTCACCATTCAACAACATTCAACTATATAACACAAGAAATAATGTGGAAATCCATCTGGGAAAAACCACCAAGGTGCTCTTCATCTGGCATGAGAAATATAGGTAGCACCTTGCATCCTACAACTTGCATATTGTTCTTAAGATATGTCTTTCTGACTCAATATTCTTTCTCTCATGCTCTCTGGTTTATTTCTTCTATCTACTCCTACTGATCCACACATAGCCTGGATCGACTATTCTACTTTACTAGCGGTCTGCGCACACAGCTGCAAGATCCATGGCTCAACAGCATTCTACTTCTACTAGAATATTCTTTGAGTCGGCTACTGGATCTCATTGAATCCAACCTTATACCATCTACTGAATTCTTATCTAACACTTATACAGAGCGGGTTCCTTCTATTTATAACGTTTTCAAGACCACACAGGATCGACTGAGTACTACTCAGTTATTACAGACTTAGGTAGCTACAAAATATCTCTATTACATTAAATGGCAGCCCATACCTAGCCAGAAACATCTTGCATGCATTAAGCACAGCCTTAACTGGCCATGGAAAACATCCTTCATTCCTCTATACCATTCATAACTAGACACAAAATTGTCCTTCCATCTTCCGATGGTTCATCTGTCAGCAGTATTCGTTGACTTCCACCTACTTAGCATTAACTCTTCTACCTGCCTTTTCTACCAACTCTGGATGTGCTTTCCTTGTCACAGATTCCTCTGCTCTACGCTTCCTTTCTCCGCCGCGTGCATGTTTTATCTTTCTACGTCGGTCCCTTTTCTTCCTTCTTGACCTTCTTTTCCCTTGTCGCGCGTGCACTTTTTCTTTCTTTCTTGTGCGTCTCATTCTTCTTTGTGCACTTTTTTTGTCCCAACATATTCTATCATCCTCAAACTCTTCAGGCTATTTTACTACACATTTTCCTTAACTGAGGAAAATCTATGTCTGGCAATTGCTACACCACTAATCATAAGAATCGTAACAAGATTCTTAAATTATGTTATGAGATTCCTTCTGAATTATGAGCATTGTGTAGGTCTTCCTTTTTATAGGAGGTACATTAAATAGTTGCATTGGTTCTTCTAGATCTATTGAGACTAGCAACTCCCTCTCACCATGTGCATGTGAGAATCATAATTTGGGTCCTCCATCACAGAGACTTCATGCTCATCTATGTCTAAATATCTTATTGACACATGAATGTAAATAAGATAATTTAATTATCTTCAAGAGTCTTAACATCTCTCATAATATGATTAGGGCTTCTATTATGACTTCTTCCTAATACACAGTAACCTATCGATCTACTACCAGAAGATTCTTGCTTCACAGCATCCTGTTCTCTTTCGGGATCATACATCAGAATTTCTCTTCATTCAATACATGTCATTTTTCTTGTAGGTTAGGACATATAGTTTTTCCCTACAATCCAAATTCAATCAAGTTATTAACAACCTTGCATAATCCAGTCATTTCAATCAAATGATAAACAACACATACTTATATGCAAAACATTCTAACCAATGTTTTAGTATAACCATATCTCATGAATTTTGATCACATGAATACCTCAACGTATTTGCAGTGGTTCATATAGTTATGTACACATTAAATCAATGTTTCAGCATAACCCCATTCATATTTCATGTAATTTTTTGCAATTCTATATCAAGGATTATATTTATATCTTATGAAGATTTAGGCAATCCCTTATTCTTCTTAACATGAATTTATCTATTTACCAATAAAATATAATATTGTAGCATATGCTTTTAATCATGTTTATACCATAACATCATTCCTAATCCCGGGAATATACATCTAATGAAACAAAATCTGATTGTATAAAAGCATGTGATAATCAAATAATCATGCAGTACAACATTCATATCTCATGAATCAATCATGCAACCCAACATTCATATCTCATGATTAATCACGCGGATCTATATTCATATCTGTATGAACAACCATGCATTCCAACATTCAAATCTCATGAATCAATCATGAAACTCTATATTCATATCATTATGAGACAATCTTGCATGCTCTATATTCATCTCTTATGAACAATCATGCATGCTCTATATTTATATTTTATAAAACAATCAGGCATGCTCTATATTCATATCTTATGGACAATCATGCATGCTCTATATTCATATTTTATAAAACAATCATGCCTGCTCTATATTCATATCTTATAAACAACCATGCATGCTCTATATTCATATTTTATAAAACAATCATGCATGTTCTATATTCATATCTTATGAAACAATTATGCATCTCTATGTTCATATCTTATGAAACAATCATGCATGTTTTATATTCATATCTTATGAATTTTGTCTATTTGAAAATAAAGGAAATACAATCAACATATATGGTCACAATTCCTAATCTCAAGAATACGAATCTCTATAAGTTTGTAATGAAAACATTAAAAAAAATATAGATATAATAAAAATGAAAGTACTTATCTTTTATTTTTGTGCATGCTCCCTCTTGATCTCTTCTTCCTTGCAGAGATCACTGGAGTCCCTCAGGCTTGATCTCTTTGCAAATTTGAGTGCATGTAAGAGCTAGTGAATCTATGCATGGATAAACTCGATCCCATGCAACTCGGAGAAAATGCTCTTCTTAAGGAAAAATTCTTCAAAATATCATCATTCTCTTCTTTGAATGAGTTGTGATCTCATTACACATAAGATCTATTGTATAAGGATAATATCATATCCATAAATATCTCAGTTGTTCAACCAATTCATTCAATTTTGGAAAAACTACCATAACACGAATTCTTAAAATTCCATATTCAAATATATGATCGTATCTCTTAAAATGTTGTGAATTTTTAAAATATTCTTGCATTAAATTTAAATCAATCCATTTGGTAAGTGGGTTTTCAACGATTTTGTCTGATTCCTCATAGATTGATTAGAATGTCTCCATGAAATTTGTCTCGTGAAAAATGATGAAAATGGTGCATATTAGATTTCTCTTGAATTTGCCCTGCATTGGATAGAGGCTCCTCACTCATTGATGTCATGGAGGAATATAGATAATGCTCCTTAAGAATAAATAACACCCTTGCCTTTCATGTGTTGAATTTGGAAGCACCTTCAAGTCGGTCTTCTGATTGGACGGAGATCGATGCCATGGCTCCAAGCTCTTTGTTCAATACTTCAAGATCTGTGTAGGCTTTATTTTTTTGCGCAAACTAATCTCTTGCACACCCTTGCTCTAATATCGTGTTAGTGTTTGACAAAATATGAAGAAACTTGAAATTTAAAACTTTAACCCACAATTATAGTGTAAATAGACCTCATCAATAATACAAAGACATAATACATCAAACCATAAAACATAGCCTATATACCCTGTGAAAACCCTCCACTGATTCAGAGGATAAAAAACCCAGCAAACAATCTTATAGTATGATTAATCATTCGACAGAGAATGATTACAACACAATAGCAAATTGTTTTCTTCGAGAACACAAGATAGTAGAAATCAAATGGAACATTGTGATGTTATTCCCAAGTGCATAATAATTGAATAACAAGTCAAATATTTGCATGCTTCAGTAACTTGTTAACACTTAGAACACTATATCATATTCAACCATGCACCCCCACTAATTCATTGATGTTAACTTCCTCTAAATGAGTTTTTAACTGAATGAACTAAACTGAACTGAAGGGAATTGCATGTAACTTAACGGAACTAAATGTAACTGAACAAAAATGAATGTAACTGAACAAAACTAAATATAGATGAATAGAAATGAATGTCACTGAATAGAACTGAATGTAACTAGTGCTTCTCCATCAATGTCATATTCAGCAACCACTTGCATAAATTAAGGAGTTGATTCCTTAATTAACTGAACTTATTTAATCACAACTAAGAATCAATTGATGTCTTATTAATTTGAGTTCACTTGGAGGAATACATGGTAAATTTGAATTCTCTCTCTATCTATGTGCTTGTATTAATTTTCTCTACATGGTCCATATGTGTTTTCGTTAATTCTATATCATATCATACTCATAAGATTGTTTTTGAACCTATGATTGTATGTATTACCCTAGGCCATATAGTCACATGCTAAAGTAAATCACTATAGGGGTATCTAATCCCTAAAGGAGACTTGTAGCACCTGTTGACTGTGACTAGCCATACATCACATAGTATATTCACTTTACATAGTAAACTACACCACCTCACAACATGAGGATATTTGTAGAACTTGATATTACTCACAAGTCTATTGTCTGCATATTACTCACAAGACTCATCTTGATATAACTCACAATATTTACCACATCACCACCTCAATCATATGAGGGTATTTGTAGGACTTGATATTACTCACAATTCTACTGTCTTGATATTGCTCACAAGAATCAGCTTGATATTACTCACAAGCTTTACAACATGACCACCTTAGTCATATGAGGATATTTGTAAGACTTGATATTACTCACAAGTCTACTATCTTGGTATTACTCACAAGACTGGATAATGACTTCTGATGTTGTAATCTCAACAAACATTAGCCTATACTAGTGTGTGTCATCCCTAGAAAGAAAATATTACTAATATGTTTTAAATATTAACGTTATTTTTAAGGGTTATTGATTACTCAAATGTAGCGGTAATGAAACTAATGATATTTTGACTTGAAAGCATAAACAACATGACCAATTTGAAACAGATTCAAAATGCAAAGACTTTTACTTCTCCTTTCTTTTCAAGATTGAAAATTGAGGCCACACAATAAAGATCTCTTTTTGTATTTTCAAAAACAGATATATGCAATGCACCTAATCCTAAACGCTACCCTAAATGCATATAAAGCAGAGACTTGTGCTTTTTTACTTTTTATTTTTGAATGACAAAGAAAAACAACCTACAAACAAATGCATGTAGATGATATAAAACAAAGCAAAAGGACTTCTACCCTACGTCCACAAAACAAATGTCCCTAAGCTTCCCTAAAGCCCAACTAGGCCTTTCTTGGGAGGGAGACATGCATAAGAGAACAAGCCAATCAACTTGGCATAAGAGACTTGACCAACAAGACAGAAATAGACAAATATTATATGGCTCCTAAGCTCAGACTATACCTACTAACAGAGGTTCATCAACACCTTGCACAACAAGGTCATGCCATGGAAGGAGGTGGGGTACAGAGCAAGATACAAGCCCAAAAGCTTCAGAAAAGATGTTAAAAATAAGGTTAAGATCACTCTCGTGGGGGGATATCACTTCCCAGTGGTATTAAATAGACAAGGGACATAGGAGGACCCCACAAACTACAACAGACCCCCCTAAACAGGATAAAAAGGTGAAAAAACATTGAAAAAATGTAATATGCAAGTGCAATGTGGGGTAAGCCACATATGTTACATGCATATGGATACTCTGCACCTTCATATGGCTCATAAATACACTCTTGTAGAGTGTAGAAGTCGTGTATGGGTGGTGGAAGTCCCAAAAAAGGTAAAAACAACATTAAAACAACAGGGAGGGAGTCTATAAAGGCTTAAGGATGGTTCCAAACATGAAAGAAAGACTCGAACCTTCAATTACATTCGAAAAATAGACAATGAGACCTCAAAATAGATAAGTCTTCCCCATTGGATTCACAAGTTCAATTTTTAAGGAATCGATCATATGGCTAGGGTTGAGTCCACCAACATCCTAGGGGCTTAAATACTGATATAATGCTCTGCAAGTATAAATTTAAACAAGACTTCAAGGGTTAGGAGGGTTCATAAATTATACACTAAATGTTGGTCCAAGATTGCTCTTTATCTCTCTTCTTACTCTCCAACCAAGAGACCTCCAAACCAACTCCAAACCTTCCTCAAACCAGTTTGACAACATATAAAACAATGATAATCAAAATAATATGAAACCCTAATCTCATTAACATTGACATATGATCATAAACTTAGATATACACAATGATTTGGAAAGGGAAGTATTCATTTAGTTGTCATTGATTCTAATGGTGATTGGTCATTGATGCCAACTGTTGAGTCTTGGTGCCCCTTGTGGATCCCCTGAGGGTCAGTATTTAGAGGATCCCTTTTGACCTTGTCCAAGCCTAGGCCTAAATCCCTTAGAGTCCTTGGGACAATGGAAAAATACCTGGTTACCCATTGACTTGATAGAGTATCCCTAAGATGTATCTTGGTCCCATTTGAGTCCATTAACGTATCCCTTGATCCTAGTTGCAGTTTGGTTGATGGTCTTTATGCTCACTTGTACTTATCGTGGTCTCTTGATTGGATGTTGTTGTGGTAGTTTAGTCCTTGAATCCCATACACCATTGATTCATTCACTTACACTCTTGCACAGGATGAAGTTTGGTCCATATCATTGATGATAATGTATTTGGGTCATGGAACCCACACACATGGAGTGTTCTTGCTTAAACCTGAAGTCCTTGCTCATAATCCCATAACCTTGTTGAAGTAGCTTTGAAGCACTTGTGTCATTTGAATACATTACTCTTGATTTGTTAAGTTTTTTTAATTGATTAGATGATATTCTAAAACAATTTAAAATAATAGGAAGACTGAAATAATAACAACCACATTAATACAAAGAAAACAAATATATTTCTCGAGGAAACCACATGGGAGAAAACGCCACAAAACTTCCTCAGTATAGAATTCAACCATAGCAGTGTAAACTCAAGACAATTGCTTCTCTCTTCTTTTAGGGGCACTTCTTCTTCTCTCTCTTACAAAATTTCTTTAGTGAAGTGTATACAAATGAAGGGGGTGCCTCCCTATTTATATGTGATTCTTGACTTGACCTAGAACCTAGCAGGGATGATTGTCTAACTAGAAGGGCCAACTTTTCTAGTAAGACAACAAAAATCATATTTATTATAATGACACTTGGGTATTATTGACCCCATTTACATCTGGAAGTTTACATTGATTCATTTAATTACTCTTACATGACCAATATCATCTCCTTAAGGAGGAATACAATCAGTAAATATGAAATATCTTCTGAAGTTACAATACTTTAACACTCCCTCTTTACTAGGAAGGTATTCAACCAAGGTAGAAACTACTACCACAACTATACATCTGACTGGTGAGTCTCTATATGTCATAGAAATCTTTGGAAGAACATCATACATATTCATCATTAATCTCAGTGTTGGAAAGGGGTTGGGGTAAGTTGCGCAGCATCCGCGCATCTGACTGGTGAGTCTCTATATGTCATAAAAAGATTTGGAAGAACATCATACATATTCATCATTAATCTCAGTGTTGGAAAGGGGTTGGGGTAAGTTGTGCAGCATCGCGGATGCTGCGCAAGCTCAGAACACACCGCGCAAGACTAAGATAGTGTGACAGGCGGAAGATAGACTACTTTTGATTATTTTGTGTCACTTTTTGTATTTGTTGACCACTTTTTGTGGATATTGGTCATTAATCAATTAAATCAGTTAGGATTTAGTTATAAGTGGACCATGAATGTAAAGGCATAAGCCTATATATAGAAAAAAGAATTGTGAATGAATATATAGATTGATAGATGACTGTGATAGAGATAAAGTTGATCATAGACTGTTTTTGGTCTGGATGAAGAGATGAATTATTATATGTTTTGATTTGTGGTTGCATAGAAGTAATATGATAAGATGGATGTTGACCTAAATCAATGTTATCTTCTCTTTTTTTGTCTTTCGATTCCTGCAAAATCGATGATGAATGCTAAGTGAATCTGAAATATGGATCTATGATGCGATGTTTACTGTTATGAATGATGTTATCTTTTTAGATCTATTCGCACTAGTAGATCTGTTACAATTATTAATGAATGATGTGCAATGATGAACGGTTCTGTTAAAGAAGTCAATCTGTTTCAGTTGTTAAGATGATGAACCGTCGATGCCCCAATCCTCTCCTATACCGCGGAAACTTGGTTCTGTCAGCCCTGCCTTGAACATCTCGGGTGAGACCTCATCCACTCTGTGGGTGTTGCTGGATAGGGTAAAATATATATGGGCCAATGCTCAGGGATATCATGGTGAGTTGAGTGTCGAAAGAGTGGGACCCCTGTCGACTAGGTTTTGGTGGTTGAGGGTTGAGCCAAAAAATGGTTTTGTTGTCAATACCTTGTTGTGACTGAGAGGAGGGGATGTGGCATCCAACGCGACCAGAAATCCAAGAGTGTTTTGATCAAAAGTTGCAGGAATTTTCTGAAGCAGAAAATCAGAACCTTGGATTGAAAACAGACAAGTGGTTGGAAAATTACATATACGACGGTCCTCATGAGTATTTATTCTGTGAGTTTCCCATTATATTTGACGAGTGGTTGGCGCAGTTTACATACAAGAAGAAAAATTTCCAAGGAGGAGAACCAACATCTTGGACCCCTAAATTGATCTAGGAACTGCAAGAAACTAACAATAGAGCGTCATGAGCTATTGAGGTTTGGCTGGATAGTATCCTAGAAGGATATATCACTAAGTTCACAGTTGACACTACTAAGTCTTACAGTGAAGTAGAAAGTGAATTTTTCAATGGGCCCAGAGGTAGGTTCTTATTATCTCTATAGTTGTCAATTAAAATGATTGTCTATGAAAAGGGTATATTGAAGATGCACCTAGAGTAGTAGAACTTGGGTGTGCAGAGGCAGTGGATACCGCAACTAAAGGAGGGAGACGAATGGGAAGGTAAGGGGTAGATGGGTGCAAGTTTCGATGAGACTGTGAGGGAAGCCAAGGAAGAAAGTGGTTGTATAAGGGGAGGATAAAGGTTTCGACAAGAGAAGAGGCAGAGGACAGGGGAAGGTCCTACTGCGATCAAAACTCAAAACCATGAAGGACAACCACATGGGACGAAATGACCCTACAGTGATGAGGAGGATGAACAAAACCAGACTACACCCAATATAGCCGTAAGATCAAATCCTAGCAGCACCATTCCCACGCCTCCACGCACCACTTCAAACTCAGGGAAAAACACAAATTCTATGTCGACTTGCCGGACATGACAGCAACAGTCTAGCAGTAGGTCAGCATCTAGAGGAAGAAGGCCCAAGATGGTGGGCGAGGACACAAAGCTACCTTTGTTCCATGGGAACGGGACGGATGATCCCGAGTAGTATTGGTTTCTCTGCAAAGTAGTATGGACTGTTAGACAAGCCATGGATGACGATGTCAAGAAGGGCCAACTAACGACTACTCTGTGGGGTTGTGTGCTTTGGTACATGAAATTTATATAAGTTCCTATGGGGACCCGTACAAAAAATTTGGATGAGGTTCGAAGGGGATTGATCGAAGAATTCTGGAAGCCTAAATCAGATGCGCAATACATCACTGAGTTGAAAGAGATCAAGCAATTTTCGAATGAGACTGTGTGGGACTTCAACCAAAGGTTTAAGACATTGATGGCATGAGCTAGCTTTGATATGAGTGATGTTCATCATAAAGAGTGGTTTATCGCAGCCTTGATACCTCATATCTTGAAACCACTGATGCAGTAGAAGATCATGACACAGAGCGAGATTATGGAGATTGCGATGAAGTTAAAATCTTCATCGATTAGAGAGAATGTAGTTGGAATGAATCAAATCCAATCGTAGCTGGAAAATTTAATGCTTCAGTTACAATACATCAAGAAGGAAAAAGAAGATCAAGATGATATTTGGTGCACTCAGTGTCACACAGACAAACACACCAAAGATAATTGCCCCAGTTTCTGAAATGATCTGGTTTTAGGAGCGTCGAACCCATTAAGTTGCGGCAGTGTACCATGGTGTCAGATATGTCAAGTTTATGGGCACCGACATGAAGAGTGTAGCTACATGGAGAAGATAGTGTCAAAACCATCCAACCTATATTGTTCCTTTTCTAAATCGATGGGACATGAAGACAAGGAATGTCATGCATATGATCTGCTGCAGGAGAGAACATATGATTCATACTTTTTGAAGCAAGAATATCATCACGCAGTACAACAACCGTAGACACAACCTAATATGGTATACTCTTGACCTCAACCGCAGTATACACCACCACCACATATGCAATTTATACCATCGCAGCCGCAGTCGCAGTTTGCACCACATCCACAATTTGCACCGCAACCACAGTACAATGAAATGATGATGCCTCAGCTATAGCCATAGTATGTTCAAGCTACATAGTATGTTCAACAGCATCCGAATCCCCTGTCGCAACATATGGATCAGCCATAATATCAACAACAGGGAGGATTTCACGGAGGATTCCAAGGAATAGGAAGAGGCTTTGAACGCGGAGGAGGACGAGGTCATGGATCAATATAGTGTTATAATTATGGGCTATTTGGGCACTATCAGAGAGACTAGCCACACTTGCAATCCTCATGTACATATTTCATGGTGATCGATCATACTGTCAAAAACTGCCCACAACTAATTGCAATATGGAAGGTTGGGAACGTTCCTCAGTTGCAGAGCCCGAACCAGGTCCAGACTCAGAATTAGCTACAAAACCAGAACTAGTTACAAACCCAAAATCAATTTCCAATCCAGAATCATACTGTGAATCAACCTATGAACCCCCCATTGAACCAGAATCCATCGCTGACTCAGAATCCCCCAATGAACTAGAATCAAGGGCCCATAGTAGCGACGATCTCAGTGGAGCCCAGAAGAGCAGATGTTGACATTGTTGTTGTCACCCATGCATGAGCCACAACAAGAGAGGATGGTACCCGCTCATAGATTCAGATGGCTGGACAAAAGAAGGCACCATTCGATATTACAATTGAAAAGGAGACATTGTTTGGAGCCCGGGATGCAATCGAAAGAAATCTTGGTAAGTCACGTATCTATGAATTGCCTCTCACTTTTGATTCTACACTAGAGGCAAGACCATCGCAGAAGCATGGTACCTTGCAACACTTATTTGAGAGTTTCTTATCGCTGGCAAGAGACATGGATGCTTTAGCTGAGATTGAGCATTTCTTGCGCCGCCCGAGTAAGGAGTCCGTAGTGAATTCTTTATGTTGATGTAATTGTAACTTTGGAATGTATTCACTTTTATCTCTTATGTATTATAACCCCATGTTTATTCTGGGATGTATTTGTAATGTACTTAAGTCATGTCTTGCCCCGATGTTCCTATCGGGAGGTTCTATAATGTAAACAAGTCATGTCAAGTCATTGTGGGTAACCCTCCTATTGGTTACGGGTTAAATTCCCTGCAGTTCTGGGGCACTAGGGTTATTAGACTCACCTAGTGAAGTCAGCCCTAGTTGGGTTTAGTCAAGTTCAGAATTAGTATAAATAGAGACCTAGCCTCTCTATTTATCACACACTCACTCACACTTAGTTGTAGCGCATAACTGAGGAAGAAGAAAACACTGGGGCAAGGAAGAAAGAGGTTACTGCTGTTGGGAGATCATCTCACTGTTTTGGGGTTATACTTTTGGTGTTGATTCTATCTCTGAGGAACTTACGGGGTTTTCTCCATTTATGGTTTCCCAGAGGAAAAACACTATTTTCATTGTCTCTTGTGTTTGATTGTAGTGCTTTTTATTGTCTTAGTTAAATATCCTAATATAATGCTAGCTTAATGTTAAAAATCTAACATGGTATTAGAGCTAACCTGAGAAGAAGACATTATGCAGCTGCGGGAACTAGGGCTTCCTACTTTGTGGATCTCTCTCCATAGATTTTCAGAAAAAGAAGGTTGGAATAACTCTCCTCCCTGGGGCGCATCTTTCTGTCGAAGCAGAATCCAATCTTGAGGTTTTTCAGTTTTGGACCCGACACTACAGCCGGAAATTAGGGCTTTCCATAGAAGTGGAATTTTTCAGTGAGCCCGGGCCTGGATTGATCTCCTCCCCAAAATTGAAGTTAGGGATCAAATTCAAAGCATTTGATTGGACAGAACTCCAAAAAAGCAAAACCCTAATCTGCTCCTGAACCAACACTGCAGAATTTCAGCTCCAAATCTAGATCCGACATCTTGACCTGGTAAGATCTAAAGCTTTTGTATTTCCATTTGAGGTTGTCAGTTAAGATGTCTCATCATACAAATCTTAATGAAAATCTTGAGGGAGCTGATAACTTTTGAACCTAGAAGTATAGGATCTCCCTAGTCCTGGAAGAAAATGAGTTGGACTCCTATATCAGTGAGGAGGTTCTAGTTCCAGAGGGAGATGAGGCAAAGGCCTTACATAAGAATAAATTGGTTATAGCAAAGAGGATCATTGTTGATTCAATCAAGGATCACCTCATACCACAAGTTTCCTCCCTAAAGACACCTAAAGCTATGTTTGATGTCCTAACCAAATTGTTTTAAGGTAAGAACATAAATCGAAAGATGACTTTGAGAAACCAACTGAAGAAAGTAAAGATCCAGAATGCAGAGACCATCCAATCTTACTTTACAAGGGTATCTCAGATCAAGGAACAAATATAAGTAGTAGATGAAGAAGTGGAGAATGCAGAGATTGCAATGACCACATTGAATAATCTCCCTAGATCATGGGACTCCTTTATTCAAGGAATCTATGCCAAAAAGAAGTTAGTCAGTTCAGCAGACTATGGGAAGAGTGCTCTCAAGAAGAATCTCGAATAGCAGCTCGAGAAGAAAAGATGGGAAGTGAAGATCAATCTCTCATGGTACACTCCAAGAAAACAAGAATAAGTTCTCATCATCCTAGAGATAAGCACTCTCACAAAGATAACACTATAAAATATTTGTCTAGAATCAGATGTTATACATGTGACGAGAAAGGACACTATGCTAGAGAATTTCCTAGAAACAAAAATGTCTCTCACAAGAATAAGTGAAACAAGAGAAGACATCATGCTCATGCTGCAGAGGATGATGAACCTTATACAAAGAGAACCAGATATGAAAGTGAAGATTCTTCAAGTGATGAAGAATATGTTTTGATTTCCGCTCTTACGGGAAACATTACTCATGGAAGCAATGATTGGCTTATAGACAATGGGGCTTCCAAACATATGACAAGATTCAAGGAATCCTTTGTGAAACTATCAGAACATGAATCACCTCAGAAGGTGAAGCTCGAAGATGACTACCAGTATCCAATAAAAGGTAGTAGGGAATCCTCCTATAAGCTAGACTCTGGAAATTCTATGACAATGAAGGAAGTATTGTTTGTACCAGGACTAAAGAAGACTCTCCTCTCCATATCTGCATTAGATGCAAAAGGAATGAGGGTTGAATTTATAGATGGCCAAATCATCATGTGGCAAAAGGGAAAGACTATTGATGATACATTAGTGATTGGGGAACAAGAAGGAGGCTTGTACAAATTGAAGGGCCATCCAGAACAAGCCTTGGTCCATGACACAGTAGAGCCAAATGAACTTTGGCACAAAAGGCTTGCACATGTGCACTACAGAGCACTACCACTTGCAAGAAAAGTTGTTGAAGGTCTTCCAGAAATACAAGCAAAACATGATGGGGTCTGCAAAGGATGTGCGAAAGAAAAGAACACAAAGAAGACATTTCCAAGTAGCGAGAGAAAAGCAAAAGGAATCTTGGAAATCATCTACTCCGATGTATGCAAACCAATGTCATCAAAATCACTAAGCAGGTATGTATACTATGTTTCTTTCATTGAAGACTTTTCTAGGAAGACATGGATTTACTTCATGAAGAACAAAGATGAAGTATTCACCAAGTTCAAGGAATTCAAATCCTTGATCGAGAATCACACAGAAAAGAAGATCAAGACCTTTTGATCAGATATTGGCGGAGAATTCACATCAAATGAATTCAAAGAATTATGCAAAGACTTAGGGATTAAGAGGGAGTTGTCCACCCCATATAATCTACAACATAATGGGATTGCAGAAAGGAAGAACAGAACTATCATGGAAGCTGTAAGAGCTATGCTTCATGATCAAGATCTTCCTATGCATCTATGGGTAGAAGCTACAAGAACAGTGGTGTATGTACAAAACCATACTCCACACTGAGTACTCGAGAACAAGACACTTCAAGAATTATTTTTCGGTAAGAAACTAGAAGTTAGACATCTCAGAATATTCAGCTATCCTTTGTACATACATATTCTAAAAGAGAAGAGGACAAAATTATATCCTTTAGGAAAGAAGGGTATATTTGTGGGATACTCTAAAAGCTCGAAGGCTTACAGAATATACTTCCTAGGATTCAATAAGATCGACATCAGCAGGGATGTAACATTTGATGAAGACACATCTTACAACAAATTCAGAAAGAAACCTGTTGAAGTTCCTGAAGAAGTGGAAGCACCCAGGATTCATGATACAACCATGAATGAAGAAACTCAAGAAGAAGATTGAGAATTTGAAGAAGCACAAGAACCTGTAGATCCACTTTAGGAGAAGAACCCTCATAAGAGGAAACCTGCTTGGGTACAAGAAGCTATCTAAGGTGCAGAAAGATATGGGGCTCCAGAAGAGAATCACAGAGAAAGAAAGAGGACCAGATCTTGCTACGGATATGTGGCTCTATTATGTGATTTCATCGATAAAGAACCTTCCAATTATGAAGAAGCAGCAGAACGAAAATAATGGAAGGATGCTATGATCGAAGAATATCAATCGATCATGAAGAATGATGTTTGGGATGTTGTTCCAAGACCAGAAGTGAATTCTATCGTAACTTCCAAATGGATCTACAAGATCAAGCATGATACATATGGTAGCATTGAAAAATATAAAGAAATATTTGTTGCTTGTGGTTTCTCCCAGAAAGAAGGAATAGATTATGAAGAAACTTTTGCACCTATAGCCAGATACACTTCCCTCAGATCAGGACTTGCTCTGGTTGCAGTGATGAAATGGAAGATACCCCAGATGGATGTCAAGACTGCCTTCTTGAATGGTGTAGTAGAAGAGGAAGTGTATGTGGAACAACCACTTGGTTTTGAGACACATGATAGGGAGTCTCATGTGTGTATATTGAAAAAATCCCTATACGGTTTGAAACATGCACCCAGGACATGGTACGACAGAATTGACAGCTTTCTATCCAGTTTGGGCTTTACCAAGAGTAAAGCAGACTCCAACCTTTACTACAAGGTTGAAGATGGAAACCCAGTGATGCTCCTACAATATGTAGATTATTTGTTTGTAACAGGCATGGATGGGTTGATTGCTGATACAAAGAGGAATCTTACTGCCGAGTTCAAAATGAAGGACTTGGGTATGATGCATTATTTTCTAGGCATGGAGGTGTGGCAGAATGCAGATGGAATTTCCCTGGGACAAGGGAAATATACAGTAGAGATCCTGAAGAGGTTTGGGATGATGGAATGCAAGGCTATGGCCACACCTATGGAATTGAACCTGAATCTATTGAGTGATGCTTCATCAGAGACAATTGATGCTATGATGTATCGTCAGATATTTGCTTTGCTATGAAAACCTTGAGCTAGTTCCTAAAAGATCCGAGACATGCTCACTTGATTGCTGCAAAGCATATTCTGAGGTACCTGAGGGGTACAGTTGATTATGGGCTCAAGTATGAGGCGAGTCAGAAGATTAACCTAGAGGGTTATGTTGATTCATATTGGGTAGGTAGTGCCATCGATAGGAAGAGCACTTCAGGGTGTTGCTTCAGTGTGGGATCAGGTGTGATCTCTTGGTTTTGCAGGAAGCAATCCTATGTGGCACTGAGTACAACTGAAGTAGAGTATGTTGTAGCTTGTTTAGGTAGTTGTGAGGTAGTATGGCTAAGGAAGTTACTGTCTAATTTATTTGATCTCTAGTTGGATGCTACTTGTATATATTGCAACAACCAGAGTTGTGTGAAGTTGTCAGAGAACCCGGTGTTCCATGAAAATTCTAAGCGTATCAAGATCAAGTATCACTATATCAGGGATATGGTACAGAGGGGAGCAGTGAAGCTCCAGTATGTTGCGACGGACGAACATATAGCTGATGTGTTGATGAAGCCATTAGCTAGAGTGAAGTTTGAATACTTCAGGGAGAAGCTTGGTGTTCTCCAGATTGAGGTTCCTTCCAAGGGGAAGTGATGAGTTCATGAGCCATTCTGACATGGTAAGAGGATTGGTTCCTTCCATGGCTAGATGTAAGGGCTGAGCCATTCTATCATGGTGAGAGGATTGGTTCCTTCCATGTCAAATATGAGTACTGAGCCATTCTGATATGACTGTAGGATTGGTTTCTACATGATTAGATATAAGGGTTGTTTCCATTCTTGGAATGGAGCTTCCTGGTGAGGTACCAGGAATATTCGGTCTAGGAGTGAGGGCCTTTCTGATAAAATTATAATATGTAGTCTTACATGATCATATGTGAGTGCATGGACATGCTGGTGTGATTAAGGGATGTGTTCCCACTTGATCAGATATAAGGGCTATTTCCATTCTTGGAATGGAGCTTCCTGGTGAGGTACCAGGAAAACTCAGTCTAGTACTGAGGGTCATTCTGATATGACTGTGTGATGTGTTCTCACATGATCAAATATGAGTGCATGGCCATTCTGACGTGATTGAGGGATGTGTTCCCACTTGATCAGATATAAGGGTTGTTTCCATTCTCTGGGAGAATGGAGGCACCTAGTCAGTTACTAGGAACCCTTAGTCTAGGACTGAGTGCCCTTATGACATGGTTAGAGGATCAAGTTCCTTCCATGGCTAGATGTAAGTGATATGCCTTTTCACAGATGGTAGTAGGTGTGTCCTACCATGCTGGTGATTGTAAGTGTTGTGCCTTTCACAGATGGTAGTAGGTGTGTCCTACCATGTCAGTGATTGTAAGTGCTGAGCCTTTCCACATATGATAGTAGGTGTGTCCTATCATGCTGGTGGATGTGAGTGTTGTGCATTTCCACAGATGATAGTAGTTGTGTCCTATCATGCTGGTGGTTGTAAGTGCTAATCCTTTTCATAGATGATAGTAGTTGTGTCCTATCATGCTGGTGAATGTGAGTGTTGGGCCTTTCTGATATGATTATAGGATTGGTTCCTACATGATCAGATGTGAATGTTGGGCGTGCCTTTCTGACATGGTGTTGGATGTGTTCCTCTCATGGTCAGATGTAAGAGTTGGGCGGGCCATTTTGACTTGGTGTCAGATATAAGTGCTGAAGAAGACCTACATGGAGGTTAGGCCTACAACCAGCATGAAAAAGGGATGACTCTGTAGAACTTCCTGTGACGAGAAGAATCATTAGATAGCACCCGTGATGACGATCTGGCAGTGATGATCTAGATCCAGTGATGATCCAGATACAGTGATGATGTCCAGTGATGATCCAGATCTAGTGATGATGTCCAGTGATGATCCAGATCCGATGATGAAGATGACTTGAAGATGAAGATGATGAGAACTTGACGGTGATCCAGATGATACAGAGAAGAATACCTGTGCTGATAAATTGTGTCGAGAGAATACCTTCCTATTTAAGAGGGAGTGTTGATGTAATTGTAACTTTGGAATGTATTCACTTGTATTTCTTAGGTATTGTAAGCCGATGTTTATTCTGGGATGTATTTGTAATGTACTTAAGTCATGTCATGCCCCGATTTTCCTATTGATAGGTTCTATAATGTAAACAATTCATGTCGAGTCATTGTGGGTAACCCTCCTATTGGTTAAGGGTTAAAGTCCCCGCAGTTCCAGGGCATTAGGGTTATTAGACTCACCTAGTGAAGTCAGCCCTAGTTGGGTTTAGTCAAGTCGGGAATTAGTATAAATAGAGAGCTAGCCTCTCTATTTATCACACACTCACTCACACTTAGTTGTAGCACATAGCTGAGGAAGAAGAAGACACTGGGGCAAGGAAGAAAGAGGTTACTACTGTCGAGAGATCATCTTACTATTTTGGGGTTTTACTTTTGGTTCTGATTCTATCTCTGAGGAAGTTGCGAGGTTTTCTCCATTTATGGTTTTCCTGAGGAAAAACACTATGTTCATTGTCTCTTGTGTTCAATTGTTGTGCTTGTTATTCTCTCAGTTAAATATCCTAATATAATGCTAGCTTAATGTTAAAAATATAACACTTTACATAAGAAAAAGATAGGCAAGGAGATGCGTATGTATATTCAGATTGGAGACTATGAAGTCGACTTGGGAATTCTGGACCTAGGTTCAAAAGTGAATATCTAGTTTGGTATTCGCAATTAAGTAATTTCAAAATCCACACAAGGTGTGAATAATGTTGTCCAAGGTCTGTATAGCTCTGATACCACTGTAACATCCATAGTTGGATATTCTCAATTAAGTAATTTCTGAAATAACCCACATATTCGTAGATAATAAAATATGAATAAATTCATAGATAAGTCCAAATTACAATTGAGGGACCGTTATTTATATTTTAGCGGAATACCCTTTCATTAAGAGTCATGTCTTTTCATAAAGACATTATTAATTATTATTATTTATTATTATTTCTTTTATATATATGTCCGGGTGTTTATTATTATTATTGTTGTTTGTCATTTATTATTTAAGTTTCTTACATTGCCACTCCCTTAGAAAGGCTTTGTCCTCAAAGCCTTATAATGTTTTTGCATCATTTTCTATGGTGTCGCAGCTGACGAAACATGTCGATACGGACTACTAAGAGTTGAGCACAACTTCCGATATGTGGATGAATCAATCCATCTCAAATTGATTTGTTGTGAACTGTTGGCATTCCACTCTGATCTATCGTTAGGAGATTTGATCACATTGGTACCACTATCTTTCGACATTTCCCACTTTTTAGAATATATGTTTTTATGGTTGGGGTGTCGATATGGAATTTTCACAATGTCATTTTCTTTTAAGAGCGTCATTTTTTTAGCATTGATCTGAGCAGAAAGTTGTATTTTCATCTCTTGAGATTTCAAGGTTTCATTCTGTGTCTTTTCCAACTTGTTTTCTAACTGCATGTTATCATTTTGAAACTTCTTAATCACTTCTACATGTGATTTCTTTTCATCTTCATACATCTTAAGTTGTTCCTTAAGATATTCGTTATGCCTTCTGATACAACGATTTTCTTTTTGTTTGGTAACGCTATCTTTTGACATTTCCCACTTTTTAGAATATCTATTTTTATGGTTGGGGTGTCGATATGGAATTTTCACAATGTCATTTTCTTTTAAGAGCGTCACTTTTTAGCATTGATCTAAGCAGAAAGTTGTATTTTCGTCTCTTGAGGTTTTAAGGTTTCATTCTGTATCTTTTCCAACTGGTTTTATAACTGCATGTTATCATTTTGAAACTTCTTAATCACTTCTACATGTGATTTTCTGTCATATTCAGACTTCTTAAGTTGTTCCATAATATCTTCATTATTCCTTCTGATACAATGATTTTCTTCTTGTTTGTCTAGAATTTTTCCTTCAATGTCTTCCGTAGATTGTTCTGTCTTCCGACTACTTTTCAACTTCTTAATTTTTGTGACTAATGTCTTGTTACTGTCATCATACTGTTGCTGGATTTTTTATTTTGTTGTTTATGATGACATAGATCTATTTCTTGATTTTCTAACTTCATCCGGACTTGCACCAATTCAGCATCTTTTTCCATGATGGGTTTGTTTAGATTCTTTATTTCTTATTCTAATTCATTATCGCATCCATATGGTGATTTGTTGTCATTTGTTGACTTTCTGATCTCGTCTTCTAAGTTTTGATTATGAATTTTTAAACATGATATTTCTTTATCTTGATCAGATAAATTTTTCTTGTTATCACTTATGGTTCGTTCTAGCTGTCAATTTTGATTCCATAAGAGACGATTATCATTGTCTCTCCACTCTTTCAACGACTTTTGTGTCTCAACGTCAGCTTGTATACTTTTATTGATCACCTTATATTTCTCTAACTCGTCCACTAATGTTTGTATTTGTGACTTCATTTCCAAATATGTAGGTGCCATTGTTTGTGACTGTGTTTTTACTTCACTTTTGTCTTCTTTTCTTTTTCCCTTTTTTTGACCTTCCTTTTTTATGGCAATCTTCCTTCTTCTTCTCTTTCTTTTTTCCAATAGTTTTGTAAAATGTGAGTAGATTGGGTGGTTGGGAGGAATAAGTGTTACCTTCCCCACCTAGGTACAAATCTCACTTGCTTCTTTGTAGTTATTGTTATGCACTTTTTATATTCAAACCCAAAACCACGTTAAGAAACCACATGTGGTTTCACTCTTACCTTTTTCTTTTTTTAACTTTTATCTTTTCTTTTTTAACTTTTCTTTTCTTTTACCTCTTTTTTTGGGGAGGGTTACTTTTACCCTTTTTTTTAATTTTTTTAATTTTTTTATTTTTTAAGGACAAAGTCCTATTTTTTTGGGAAACCCAAATCCACACAAGGTGTTAATAATATTAATTCTTGCACATGATCTAGGAACTAGGAATCAAAATCATCAAAGAATTATTAACAAATACTCATGAATTGGAAATTATCGGAACCAGAATTGGTTTCCTCTTTGTATATTTAATAAAAAATAAAGGGTTACAATTCCAATGTTGAGCAATGGCTTAACTCCACGAAGAATTCGAATACGTAAGGAAACAATTCGAATTCAGTGAGTGAGTCTAGCTTAACTGACTCTAAACCATTCAATCTCACTCAGTTAACCACTTGACCAAAACCCTAATTGACTCACCAAACCCTAACTGAAGTTGGAGTGCAATAAATGACTGAATCTCAACTGAAGGAGATTAGACACATGTCATAGCAAGCCAACTATCAAGTGCTAGTGCTCCATGACTCCAATGAACCCCGATGAGGTTAACTGAAGCTGAACTTACCATCAGAATTTGGTGGAGGTGCCTTGTTGACTCCAGATCATTAAATAATAATAAATAATCATTAAATAATATATTTAATGACTGGAGGCACCTTAACTGACTGTAACTGACTGGTTGAACTAATTGTAACCATCAGTTAGCAATTGGGTGCATTAATGTCACACAAATCACCCCCGGAGTGCTCCAGTTAGCCTCCTTGACTGTAGGTAGGCGTGGGTGTGACTGGATGATGGCAATTAATGCTCCACTGATGTCAATTAAACTTAGGATAGTGGTTTAACTAGGCCAATTTGACCAAAAGAGTGTGTATGATGGTAAATGTCTCCAACAAATAATGTTGTCCAAGGTCCGTATAGCTCTGATACCACTGTAACATCCATAGTTCGATATTCTCAATTAAGTAATTTCTGAAATAACCCACATATCCGTAGATAATAAAATATGAATAAATTGATAGATAAGTCCAAATTACAATTGAGGGACCGTTATTTATATTTTGGCGGAATACCCTTTCATTAAGATTCATGTCTTTTCGTAAAGACATTATTAATTATTATTATTTATTTTATATATATGTTGATGTTTATTATTTAAGTTTGTTACAATCTTGGTAAGTCACATATCTATGAAATGCCTCTCACTTTTGATTCTACACTAGAGGTAAGCCCATCGCGGAAGCATGGTACCTTGCAACACTTCTTTGAGAGTTTCTTATCACTGGCAAGAGACCTGGACGATTTAGCTAAGATTGAACATTTGTTGCGTCGCCTGGGTAAGGAGTCCATGGTGAATTATTTACATAAGAAAAAGACAGGCAAGGAGATGCGTATGAATATTTAGATTGGAGACTATGAAGTCGACTTGATCATTCTGGACCTAGGTTCAGACGTAAATATCCTAACAAAGAATAAATGGGAAAATATGGGGCAGTCAACATTGGGATGGTCCCCTGTGCAGCTGTGATTAGCTAATCAGGTGAAGGTGCAACCAGTTGGACGAGTGTCTAACCTAGTTTTAGATGTTGAAGCTATGAGGACTCGTGTTGATTTTGACGTAATTGAAGTTGTTAATTGTGAAGGCTCCTACCCCGGACTGTTAGGGGTTGGATGGGCCAATGATAGCATGGCATTCATTAACTTCAAAAAGTAGATGATGACTTTTGAGAACCAAGATATTAGGGTCATCGCGCCTATGGATCCCAATGAAGGTAGGCGATACATTGAACCAGTCAAAGATGAAATTGTCATGGGGTGGGATCATGCCTATAATATCTCTGAAGATTATATTCACCCCACTACTGACGAAGAACTCGGTTGGTGCAGTGCTAGTTCTGTTTCTTATGATTCTTAGGATGCACCAGAAAATTGGCAAAATTGCATGCATGAGGTGTCATTTAGGAAGTGCGGGTTGATCATGCAGTCACTGCGTGATTTCATGACTGAGAGTGTAGTTACCTGTTTATGAAGGTTTTCCTGAACTTTCTTCATTCCTAATGGAATTTGAAGAAAAGGTCTCGGAACCACAGCAAATGCTGGAAATGGAGGAAGCACTAAAGGATACTCTAGCACGATGGTGGGCGACTCATAAAAAGACAATTACTAGATGGGAACAATTTTGACGATTGATGACAGTTTGCTTCGACAACATAGAGGTATAACACGCTGGGAAGTATGATGAATGGAATGAACCTAGCATCCATTTGATGGAATTCCAAGCATTGTGGGCATTGCGACCAAAGGATGAATGGGTCCATGCCTTTATTCACAGCCTGTATGAAATGCCAAGATCCTGGTATGTATCAGCGGAGTTGCACAAGGACATAACCACTTGGTAGCAGCTAATGGTTTGCTTCAGATGGAAATTTAGTTTTGCAGATGCTAATACCAATGTTAATAATGCACTTCAGATCATTTGGGATGTGGTTCTAAAAGTTGTACCAGTCGCATACCCTGTGGATCCACATGCGCAGTGCCACATGCAGCCACATGCAGTCGATAATGGAATTCTATAACATGTCTAGAAAAGCTGAAGATGATGATGAGATACAAAATATCAATATCCCAAAGATAGAAGGAAGTAGGGACGTTACAACACCATATGTACCAACTGATCCCATGAGTCAGTCGTTGAAGATCAGAAAGGTTAACGTTGGGACAGAAGAGAACACAAAATCCACAAGTGTTTGGGACTATTGGGATGAGGAGACCATGGAAAAAATCATAGACCTGCTACATGAATTTCAAGATCTCTTTCCAACAAAGTTCTCATAAATAAAGGGGATAGTGGGTGATCTAGGAGAGATGAAGATTCTGTTAAAACCAGATGTGAAACCAGTACAACAGAGGCCATATCTCCTAAATCTATGATATAAAGAAAGATTCAAGGTTTAACTTGACTAGATGTTGGATGTTGGAATCATTGAGCCGGTATAAGAATCGAAATGGATTAGTCCGATGGTGGTCCAAGACAAGAAAACGGGTGAAGTTCGGATCTATGTCAACTTAAGAAAATTGAATGATTCTTGTATGCATGACCCATTTTCGACCCTGTTCACATATGAAGTACTTGAAGGAGTAGGCGGTCAAGAAATGTACTCTTTCATAAATGGATTCTCTGGTTATCACCAAATCATAATTGCCAAGGAGGATCAACATAAAACCACATTTGTCACCGAGTAGGGCTACTTCCAATACACGGTGATGTCTTTTGGGTTGAAGAATGTGCCTACAATATTTTCTCGAGTTGTTGTCGTAGCATTTAAATATTTGATTCAGAAGTTCCTATAGGTGTATATGGATGATTGGACAGTGTATGGCCTAATCAAGGATCATTTGGAAAACCTTCAACTGATGCTGGAAAGGTGTTGACAGCATCAGATCATGCTGAACTCCAAGAAGTGCATTTTTTGCACACCGTTTGGGATACTATTGGCTCACATTGTGTGCAAGAAAGGATTACTGGTTGATCCTATAAAGATAGTGCTCATTTTGATATTTCCACCACCGATCAATGTAAATATGCTCAGGGCAATGCTGGGGAACACAGGGTACTATTCACAAATTTATTAGAGGATATGCTACAATCACTGCCCTAATGGAGAAACTACTGAAGAAGGATGTTGCCTTTATATGGAGTATAAAATTCCAAAGTAGCTTCGACACGCTAAATTCCAAGATGGCTTCAACACCAATACTTGTATTCCCATATGTGAACAAAGAGTTCCATGTGCATGTTGATGCATCTTCTGTTGCACTAGGAGTAGTGCTCATGCTAGGATTAGTGCTTGCGCAGCCAAGAGAAGGAGATCTAGATCACCCAATTGCTTTCACTAGTTATAAGTTGTCATTTGCTGAGAGGAATTATACGACCATAGAGCACGAAGGTCTAGCGATGGTCTATGCGCTGCAAAAATTCAGGCATTACCTTTAGGTGGCCACTTCAAGATGCCTACTGACCACTCTGATTTGAATTATCTGATCAATAAGCCTATTTTGGAGGGGAATATATGTCTCTGGTTACTTCTCTTTCAGGAGTTTGATTTTGAAATAATTATGAAGTTGGGTCACTTAAATGTTGGCCCCGATCATTTATCTAGAATTGAGATAGGCGAAGAGCCTACTAATATTGAAGATGGACTTCCCGATGCGTAGCTATTTTGAGTTGACATGGTAGATGACCATTACACTCCAATAATCCAGTTTTTGGCGACAGGAGTCGCACTAAAAGAACTTTCCATGAATCAAAAGAATCAGTTGGTGGTTAAATATTCTGATTATGAGTTTATTATCGGACACTTGTATAAGCTAGTACTAGATGAAATCTTGTGGCGATGTGTCCTACCACATGAAAAAGGGTAGATCTTAGCAGAGGCACATGCAGGAGTCACTGGGGGGGACTACGAGGGTATTTTAATGGCAAGTAAGGTGCTTCACTCAGGGATTTGGTGGCCCACCATACATAATGATGCGGCAGATGTCTGTCAATGCACTGGGAAACCATCATGACGAGATGACATGGAGCTAGTACCACAGGTAACTTTGCAACCTTTTGATAAATGGGTTCTAGATTTTTTGGGTCCAATCTACCCACCTGAGAAAAGAACTAGCATGTGGTACATAATCACAACAACATACTACTTGACAAGATGGGCAGAGGCTACCCCAATTATGGACTGCACTTCTGCGATAGCAGCAATATTTCTATTTGATAACATTATGACACAGTTTGGATGTCCAAGGATATTGATGAGTGACCAAGGAATCCATTTTATCAATCACACAGTAAGAACACTAACGGAGGAACTGCAGATACAACATAAGAAAAGTACACCATATCATCCATAGGAAAACGAGACTATAGAAGCATTCAATAAAATCTTGGAGCATGCACTTACAAAGGTATGTAATGCTAACCAAGATGACTGGGATTTGAATATTCCGGCAGTTTTGTGGGCGTATCGCACCACCTGCAAAAGGTTGACAGGGAAAACACTGTTCAAATTGGTATATGGGTAAGAGGCAGTCATGCCTATGGAGTACATTTTTCCCAGTCTGCGCATTGTAGTAGCAACCGGCATGGATGATGACACAGCATTAGAAGAATGTGCAACATTGTTGCTACAGCTTAAAGAAGATCATTTTATTGTAGGATTCCATCAACGTGTCGAGAAGGATCGATAGAAGGCATGGCATGATCGCCATATTAAACACAAATAGTTCCAGCAAGGATATTTGGTGTAGTTATATGACAAAAAGTTCTTGAAGCATCTAGGTAAGTTACAGATGCATCGGTTAGGTCCCTATCTTGTTAATTCTATTACCTCTGGGGCGTATTTCAATTGCAACAATTAAATGGAGTGGTGGTGCCTAAGCTTGTAAATGGAAGCCACTTGAATCCCTATAGGACGAAGAAATAACTATGCAATGCCTGAGGCACTACGCAATAATAATAATAAAAGGTAGGATAGATAAAAAGAGGAAGGGCGCACCAAAAGGAAGGGGCTGCACAAGAATAGGATTCATTACCACAGTTAGGTAGCTAGACCGCGACAACCATAGGGCTGCGATTTAGTCAAATCAGTAATAAATATGAGTAGTTAAAAGCAGTTATCCGATGACTCTTGTTGAAGCGATGCACATTTATGGAAGATATGATCATTGGGTTGGTAGAATCGACGACGGATTTGGGTAATTAATGCAGGATTTAGTCATGAAGACCGCAGTTGATTTAGTAATGATGAAGGATGGATCTCCTGCATTCTATAAGAAGGTGCTTGACGCATGTTAAAAGCACCATTGAGTTGTGTTGAGTTTAATTGCAGTGAGTGATTGAAGTAGAGCTACTTTTGAGGGCAGTGTGTGATTTGCAAAGTGAAGCGGAGGGTGTGTGATAGCTAGACTAGTGAGGTGTATTGGTGCGGCATGCTGAGAAACCCCGACACTGTAGATATTTTGAGTGAGCTGGAGTCACCAGTTCGACCCACTGCCATTGTTGAAGAAATCATGAGCATGCCAGTCGGATCATCATTGATTCTGAGGGGAAAGAGGAAGGCCCATAAGCCAAGATCCATGCCACCACAGAAGAGGCAGAGGAGAACTTCCATCCAGGTGAAAGGGGAAGGCACTTCCCAGATGAGGCCCTCTAGCTCCAGAGGTCTCAAATCAATGGTTCGCACTGGGTTTTCTGTTAAAGATATTTCAAGGTAAATTGCGCCCAGCCGACCTAGTGCGAAGCCTCAACTCTTGACCAAAAATCAAAAGTATCAGCTAAAAATGCTGCCACTGCCGAAAGGGATGGTGTGCACCGCTGACATTATCCCTGCATTGATGAATATGCAGTATGAGGATCATGATCTGTTTCTTTGGAAGGATGTCGCAAATGAGCCCTATGAGTCATTTCCTTTGGTCGCAGGATGACCGGTGGTGCAGATTCCTCAGAAACAGGTGCAAGGGATAGATAAGTTTGGGTTGCTAGGGCTCATCAACATGCTGCATTTTGGGCAGCTGAATGAATCCAATGCATGTGTCAAACATATTTTGGAATGCTTCCATGGTGGAATGTTGTGGTTGGACACACCAATCACACTCATTGTTGATTTGATTTCTGAAATTATGGGGTTTTCGAAGGATGGGCTAGACCCATCACAGTATTTCAAAGGATGAGATAATGATAAGAAAATAGTGGCATGGTTGAAGGAGAGGTATGATTTGTAGCGTGATGGCATATCCTATCACATCAACAGCATTAACGATAGAGCGGTGCATATTGGCACATGGATTTTGGAAAGTAATATTGTTAGGAAGAATCACCCTATTCAGTGCACTTCGAGGGTGATTGCATGCACACATAAATGCGCTGAGGGAATCCAAATGAACTGGTCCCTCTTTTTGTTGAGACAATTGACTAAGGACGTGGTCATAGTTCAAGCCAAGGAGAGGCCTTTCACTTATAGTTGGCTATTGATCTTAATTGCATTGGTGGCTTGGATGGAGCCAAAGGATTACCAAAGAATGATGGTTGAAGCTATTGAGGTGTGCAAAGGTGCACGATATCAAAACTTATGGTGGGTAGAAAAGCCCGGTCAACAAGCAGATTATGCGACCCACTTTTGGGTCTACTGGGAGGCATTACAAGCATTAGTGGTTAAAGTTCCAAGGTTATCAGATGCAACAACAATAAAATATCTGTGGATTATGCAGTTTTCCATCAGGCTACATACGATTCAGATCCAGGCTCGACGCAACCCTGACAAGCAATGGCTACTAATGGCCTATAAGCTAAAATATGAGGAATTGGACATAGCAGTCCAGGATTGGACTACAAACTAGTGTGAACCAGTAAGCATAGAAGAAGTATCAAAAATACCACCAACAGATGCCCCTGAAGAGCCTGTGCACAAGGAGTAGATTCATCATGGTTCTGATGAAGAATCATCAATAGAAACTCCTATGGACCTCGAGGAGTAACGTATCTTTAAGGAGATAAGGATGAAGCGGCAAATGGAACAGGATGCCAATAGTAGTGCCAGATCCGCATTGGAAGCACAATTACAGTGGTTTATTAAGGTCATCACGGACTCATATGATGTTGCCGCAAAATAAATGCATAGGTATGCTTAGGAAGGTTTCCTTGAGGTACGTGCCAAGCTATATTCTATTTATACTGTTGTTTAACAAAGAGGACTAGAAAGTGTAGTTGTGTAGGATTTCACATCAATTAGCATTAATTCATGGGCCAAGAACGTTCAGGTTCCCCCAACTTCAATCGACAATGGATGAGAGGATTTCAACTCCTCACTGCACCAGCTGCAGAGCATTGCATTGGACATCAACAAGCTATCGACTCAGATGATAGTACACATGCAACAGGTCGCCAACCAGGAGTAAGTAGATAGAAAAAAGGATCTCAGTGACCAGTACTTATGGTTGCAAACTGGAGAAGAGGAAATGAAGAAGGAAGTTCATAAATTGCGATGGTTAAGGGAGCAGCTGACAGTAGAAAAAGTGTAGGAGATCGCAGCATTGAAAATAGAGTAGGAGAAATTGAAGAGGAAGGATGCTGTAGAAATTACTGAGTTGAAAAAGGAAATTGACCTCCTTGCTATTGGTAAGGCGCAGTTGTTCACAAGTCAGGGGCACGTATAAGAGGCCATTACAAATTCCTACTAGTACATCCACGAAAGCACAGCAGGGCTAGATGCAATCGCTAAGGCCAAGCGACTTGGAGAAGTCATCGTGCAGCTCCAGTTGGACAACAACCTAATGGTTTACCCAAACACACCACTAAAGAAGGTTGCAGAATGGAAGAGTGCCACTAAATATATTGTGACACATTTTGATAAAATGGAGAAAGATGCAAAGAAGGTCACAGAGGAAATGACACAATTTTGGGGTAGTGTTGTTCAAGATGAGCGACTAGATCAACTCACCAAGTAGCTGCAGGAATCCGAGACCTAGTTGGAAACATTGAAGATGGCATTAAGGACAATGCCACCATTTTTTTTTGATCACATGATCTGCAGAACTGAAGAAGCTCCAGTAGTGAGTTGCAAAATCACAGGAGCGAAAATGGAAATACAGTGACTAGCTAGACAAGTTCCAATAAATTGGAGCACAATTGTCAGGAAAATCAGTCGTTGCACTGCAAGCTGTTCAGGATGGCAAGAAAGAGGTTAACGGCATGATGGTGGATCACCCATTGAAGCATGATCTCCTTACATGTCAATATTTTGCTAAGAAAGTCAAAGTGCAAGTCACAAAATTTTCTCAGCAATACAAAGAATTCAAGATTAAAATTAATGAGTACACTAAGTCTTCCTGACGTGGCTCGAGGACAAGCCACAAGATTGTGTTGGGGGCCTGTTGGAAAGGAGTTGGGGTAAGTAGCATAGCATCGTAGATGTTGCGCAAGCTCAGAAGAAACTGTGCAAGATGAAGATAGCGCGATAGGCGGAAGATAGAGTACTTTTGATTATTTTGTGTCACTTTTTGTATTTGTTTACCACTTTTTGTGGATATTGGTCATTAGTCAGTTAAATCAGTTAGCATTTAGCTAGAAGTGGACCATTAATTTAAAGGCGTAAGCCTATATATAGAAAGAATAATTGTGAATGAATTTATAGATCGATAGATGACTATGATAGAGATCAAGTTGATCATAGACTGTTTTTGGGGTATTTTTTGGTCTAAATGAAGAGATGAATCATATATGTTTTGATTTGTAGTTGTGTAGAAGTAATATTATAAGACGGATGTTGACCTGAATCGTTGTTATCTTCTCTTTTTCTGTCTTTCGGTTCCTGCAAAATCGATGATGAATCCTAAGTGAATCTGAAATATGGATATATGATGCGATGTTTACTATTATGAATGGTGTTATCTTTTTAGATATATTCGCACTGGTAGATCCATTACAATTATGATGAATGATGTGCAATGATTAATGGTTCTGTTAAAGAAGTTGATATGTTCCGGTTGTTAAGATGATGAACCGTCGATGCCCTAATCCTCTTCTATACTATGGAAACTTGGCTTCGTCATCCCTCCCTTGAACATCATGGGTGAGACCTCATCCACTCTATGTGGTGTTGCTGGACAGGGTAAAACCTTCCTGGGCCAATGCTCATGGAGATCGGGGTGAGTCGAGTATTGACAGAGTGGGACTCCTGTCAACTGGGTTTTGTTGGTTGAGGGTTGAGCCAACACTCAGTATGGCAATACTGGATCATCTTCTACAACCTCAATATGTAAATACTGAATCATATTCTATGAGTACTAGATCATCTTCTGCAACATCAGTATGTGGATGTTGAAACATCTTCTGTGTGTATTGGATCGTCTTCTGTAATATCAATTTGTGGATATTGATTCATCTTCTACTTTATCAGTATGTGAATAATGAAAGATCATCTGCAACATCAGTATGTAAATACTACAACATCATCTGCAACATCAATATGTAAATACTGAAACAACAACAACATAATTAGCATGTTAGTGATAAAACAACATCATGAATAAATGTTAGATCATCATTTGTATCATCATAATATAGATGTTGTAAAATCATCATCATTAAGATAAAAATGTTGAAACAACATCATCAATCATCATTATAGAAATATTGAAATTGTCTTATCAACATCACAACAACATCAGCATGAAAATATTGAACCTGCTACATCAGTATAGGAATATTGAAGTTTTCTAATCAACATCACAGCAACACCAGTATGAAAATATTGAACCTGCTACATTAGCATAGGAATACTGTAACTACCTCTTTCCCACTAACTATCTTATAGGAGTATCTTGGTGAGTTCTCTGGTAGATCCATCTGGAAATTTTGCATAACTTACTAACCATTTCAAGTCAACAAGCCTAGTCAGAAAGATGGATATCCCTGGGGACCAACAAGCCTTGTCTATCTTACTAAACCCTTTGGGCTAAACAGGCCTATCTAGACATACAAATCCCCCTAGGAACAACATGCCTTGTTTCAATTACTAACCCTTTCGGTCCAACAAGCCTAGCCAGACTTACCCTAATCAAGGTTGAGCTACCACACTACTACATCCCTCTACCATATTCTTCACTCCCTCTTTCGAGGGAGGTCCTTTTAAATTACGCCAATCTTGTCTCAAAAGTATTCAAACTTTACATGAGACAGAGGCTCAGTACACACATCTCCCACTTCTTAACTTTATAGGAACATACTTGAGATTTATAGCTCCATTTTGTACCATATCCTGGATATAATGGTATCTAACTATGATATTTTTTGACTTATCATGAAACACCAGGTTTTCTGTCATCTTAATACAAATTTGATTATCACAAAGGATATCATTCACATCTATCTTTACATCAAATAATCATGTCAACATCTTGTGAAACCATACTACTTCGCTACAAGCTTAGCATTTTGCAATGTATTCATCTTCTGTTGTGCTAAGTGCAATACTGGACTGCTTTCTACTGAACCATGAGATCACTCCTAATCCCAAACTAAAACAACATCTTGAAGTGTTCTTTCTATCTTCAACACTTCCTTCCCAATCTGAATCTATAAATCCATGTAATCTGATCTCACCATTTGATGCATATCTGAGACCCTAGTCTAAAATCCCCTTTAGATACATCATCACATGTTTTCCTCCTACTAGGTGAATATGTTTTGGATTCACCATATGTTTACTTAGAGTGTTTAAAGAAAAAAATATATCTAGTCTTGTATTGGTTAATTACATTAGAGAACCAATAATATGTATGTATAAAGTGGCATCTACTGTTTCTAAAGAGTCATCATTCAATAGCTTCAAATTTGTTGTCATCAAAGTAGTCATGGCTTTGCAATCTATCATCCCAAATATCTTTAGGATTTCTACTGCATATTTTCCTTGGTTTAGGAAAATATCATCTGGATAATTTCATACTTCAAGACCTAGAAAATAGTGCATCATTCCAAGTTCTTTCATCTCAAATTCTGCAGTGAGCTTCTTCTTACATTCATTGATGATATTTTCTTCACCAATTATAAATAGATCATCTACATACAGTAGTAATATCATAATTCCATCACCCTCAACTTTATAGTAGAGTTTGGAATCTGATTTACTCTTGGTAAAGCCCGAACTCATCAGGAATCCATAAATTCTTCCATGCCATGCTCTAGGTGCTTGCTTTAACCCATATAATGCCTTCTTGAGTTTACATGCAGGAGTTTCCTGATTGTCTGCCTCAAAACCTTATGGTTGTTCGATATATACTTCTTCTTCTATCAATCCATTTAGGAAGGTTGTGTTTACATCCATATGGTGTAACTTCCACTTCATATTGGATGCCAAGGAAAGAATGGTTCTAATTGAGGTGTAACTAGCAACTGGTGCAAAGGTATCTTCATAATTGATTACTTCCTTCTCGGAGAATCCGTGAGCTATGAATATTGCTATGTACTTATCTATAGTAACGTTTGTTGAATGCTTTGTCGTGTAGATCCATTTCAAGGATACCACTTACTTGTCCTTTGGTCTTGGTACTATTTCACATACATCGTTATTTATAATGGATTGGTATTCCTCAACCATAGCATCAACCCACTCCTTTTGATTTGTTACTTCTTCAAAACATGTTGGTTCTTTATCAATGAGATCACACGTCAAAGCCATATAACTAGGGTATGTATTTTCCTTATTTCTTTCTCTAGTGGTTCCTTCTGGGACACATGTCTTTTTTCTTCATCAATTACTTCACAATTTTAGGCAGGACTTATTTTGCATGAGATCATTTCACTGGGAAATTATTCACGTCTCTGAGGTTATGTTATGTCATGATCCTCAGGCATCTATTCTTCCTCTTTATTTCTAAATGGTTTAGGACCTTTTGCAGTGGGCGTTTCATGCTCCTCTTCATCTTCCTTGTCTTCCTTTTATTTTCTCAAAATTGTATCTTCGTCAAAAGTAACATCTCTGCTTAGTTAAATTTGACAATATCCTAGGATATAGATTCGATAAGATTTTGATTGCTCACTATATCCTACAAATAATCCCTTCTTTCGTAAATGGTATATCTTTGATCTTTTCTCCTTGGGAATGTGTATGTATAACGAAAAAATTAATATCTTTAGGTGACTGAATTCATTCTTTTCTCTGGTAAACATCTCTTATGGAGTCTTATTCCCAAGGGTACTGTCGGAGATTCTATTATGTACATATATTGTTGTTCTGGCTACTTCTACCCATAGGTACATAGTTAAATATTAATCATGGATCATGTCTTTTACAACTTCCATAATATATCTATTCTTTCTTTCTGCCACACCATTTTGTTGTGGATTATGGGGAATGGTGAACTCCCTCTTAATCACATCTTCTTTGCAGTACTCATTGAATTCATTTGATTTGAATTCTCCTCCATTATCTTATCTTAAGATCTTGATCCTCTTTTTAGAGAGGTTTTCTAGAAGGGCCTTAAACTCTTTGAACCTTTCAAACACTTTATCCTTCTTCTTCAAGAAACAGATCCAAGTTTTGTGGGATTAGTCATCAATAAAAGAGGCATAGTAAACATACCCTCTTAATGAAGTAGTTTTCATTGGACCGCATATATTAAATGAATAATTTCTAAGATACCTTTTGCTTTGTTGTCAGTGTTTGGATAAGGGTTCTTAGTATTCTTTCCTTGTGCACATCCTTTGCACACTCCTAAATGATTTATATGAATATCTGGTAAACATGTCACAACCTTTCTCACAATTGGAAATGCTTTGTAATGTATATGAGCAAGTATTTTGTGCCATAGATCACATGGCCTTACTGTACTATTCATCAATTTTGAATCTACATGTCCCTTTAATATGTAAAGTCCTCCTTCTTCAACTCCAATCACTACTGCATCATCTATAGTTTTTCCTTTTGTCCACATGAGTACTTCTCCATCCACAAAAGCAACTCTAAACCCTTTCTTATCTAAGGTTGATATAGAAAGAAGGTTCTTCTTTAATCCTAGGACATACAGGACATCCTTCATCTTCATGGACTTTCCAAAGTCCAAGTTATATGAGGCTTCTCCCATTCCTTTGATGGGATATTGGTAATCATATCCAAGCATTAATTTGTGTTGGGACTCCTTTTTTACAAGACATGAGTGCGAGTGCTTGTAATATGTCATGTTCTTGGAAGCACCACTATCTACTAGCCAGGTGTCATTTCCTTGTGAGACTGAACCAGTGAGTGTAGAGACAAGACATATTCTTCACAAAAATATTTATTTTCCTTAGCTCTTTCCTCATATTCTTGATCATTGTCTTCAACAGCATGAGCCTGGAATCTTTTGTTCTTCTTCTTGACTCATTCTTCCTTCATGGGACAATTTATAGCAATGTGTCCCATCTGATGAAAAGTGAAGCATTCATAATTAGAAAATTCTTTCTTGGAATTTTTAAACCCTTGATATTTTTTAGGATGGTGGTCATAACTCTTTTCTTGTTCTTGCCTTTGGTATGGAGTGGAAAAGCTTGATCCTAATTTTCATTTAGCTTCTCTTCGTTGGATGTTATTATTTCTTCTTTTGAACACATTCTTCCCATAATTCTCGGAACTTGGTCAGTATTCTTCTTGAACAGATTCCTCAAATAAAGGATTCCCAATCTCTTGGAAGACCATTCAAGGTTGTCATTAGAATTTCTGCTTCTTCAACCATATCACCAATAACTTCCAACTGCTCCTTGATTTGAGCTACTCTTGTGAAGTATGATTGCATGGTTTCTGAATTTTGAGCCTTTACACTTTTGAGGTGATTCCTCGAGGTCATCTTTCTATTAATATTTATTCCTTCAAATAAGTTGGATAGAGCATCAAACATTTCCTTTGGTGTCCTCCTTGAGGATGCTTGAGGAATCAAGTTATCTTTTATGGAGTCATCTATGATCCTCTTAGCCTTGATCATATCCTTATTGTATTTGTCCTTAACATCATCTTCTTTTGGTTCTGCAACTTCCTCCTTATAAATCATTCTAGGTCAATTTCTTCTAGGATGCGCATGATCTTATACTTCCATGCTCTGAAGTTTTCAGCACCCTCAAGCTTCTCATCTGGCTTGATACTCTTTGTCATCTATTAATAGAATGAGAACTTCAAATGGAATTAGAGAAAGTAATACTTACTGTTATCATGTAAAATGGCACTTCTCCCTTCGAGTACTGACACCCAATGTGTCGGCATAGAAAAGGACAAGCTGGATTGAAGTAGCCAAAACACTATAAACAAGCATGACTTTTGATACATCATCACCTGACCAGCTGAATATATATATATTTTTAGACATTAGGATTGAATACATGACTATTTTCATATTAACCCACGTATCATACAAGAGTATGTGAATTTCAACTCACATATACATTTTTAGGTATTTCACCCACGAGTTTCCTTAAAGCAAGTCGCATATCATGCATGACTTTCCAGTGTCAATAGTCATGTATTCCTTAATTCAGAGTTAAAAATATAAACATGATTAGTTGAGGACAGTTGGGCCCTTAACCATAACTATCCCAACTTCCTCAACCATTTCAACTTTCAAAACCTCTCTCTTTCCTCATGTATAAATAGAGGGTAGGGGTTGAGGCTAATAAATCATACTTAGTATAGAAAATTTATGCTGGTGCTTTGCCTTCATATATCTTGGAGAAGCAAAAATCAGTGTCCTTGGTTTGTAGAGGAGCACTTGTCTCAGATGTTGGGTTGTAATATCACCACACTTGTTCATCAATAAAGAAAGTTCTTCTTCCAATATTGTCTCATTGCACTCTTGTATATTGTGATTTCTGAATTATCTTATTGTCTCATTATGAACATGTTATTTCATTAGCCATTGATATAATATATAATATATTGTAGGAAGATCTTGTTCTTTGAAGGTGATTGGAGATTCCCTATGTTATCAACCCAAATGGCACTTCTCCATCCGAGTGCCGACAATGCATTTGTTGGCACACAAAAGGACACTTATGGATTGAAGGTTGCCTAAAACACTATAGATGGGCATGACATGAGATGCATTCACTATCCACCTAGGTTGCCATTTTTATCTTTTTACATGTTGATTGTTGTACACAACTCTTTCCACAGCAACTCGCGTGCATACACGACTATCTCCATAGCATATCGCGTACTGTACGCGCGTATTATCATTGCAACCTGCATACAGATCTGTATGTGGGTTTCCCTTATAGAAACTCGCATGTCATACGCGGGTTTCCAGTATCAATACTCGCGTACACGTCCATTTGACATTAAAAATAATAAAACACGATTAATGGATATTTGTTAAGCTTTAAACATTAACTATCTTAACTGTCTCAACCTTCGAAACTGCTCTATTTTCCTAAGTATAAATAGAGGCCTTGGGGAGGGCATTGATCAATCATACTTGGAGAGAAAAGTTATGCTGGTGGTATATCTTCAGAAGTATTTGGAGCAATAGAAATCAGAATCCTTTGGTTGCAGAGGAGTCCTTGTTTTAGGCGTTGGGTTGTACACTTATCTCATTCACTATTGTTAATAAAGAGAATCCTTCTTCCAACTTTGTGTTGACTCTCTTTCATGTATCATGGTGTGATGAATATTTATGATTAAGCACTCTATATATTGTTTATCTAACTTGTCATATATACATGTGTAAGATTGTATTTGCAGGATTTGCACTTTGCGGGTGAAGGAGGTGCATCCCTGAAAGCTTTGGAGAGTAGCAGAGCGGGAGAAGACAAAGCTTGGATCAACCATCATTAATCGGGTGAGTCCATTATATCTTCTTATTTCCTTTTTGTACTTTAAAGCTAATTGTCTACAAGTTTTAAGAGTACGTTGGTAACCCCAGACCCTTGGTTATAAGGGTGTTTATTCTTGAACAACAGAATTGGAGATTCCGCTGGGGAGCCCAGACTGTTATGGGTTATTTCTGTTTACCATTGCCCAGTCTTTACCTTCAGTTTGTGTGTGGTATCCTGTCTTGGTTCATGCTTAGCATAGTGTTTGAAGACCTTGAGAATTTTTCCTTTTATTAGAAATTTTTGTACCTATATGTGGGTTTCTCTTGCATACAGTTGCGTACAGAGGCCTGCATATGCAGGTTGCTCTCTAGGACAGTCGCGTACAGTACACAGTTTTCCCTTATACACAGTCGGGTACAAGCCTTAGCATTTGAATTTTTGGGTTAGGGTTTTCTTGTCCCTGTCCCTTTAGAAAATTTGTTTGCTGGTTGGTCTTCCTTATAAGCATTATACTGTCAGTTTGATGACCTTGTTGGCCACACCTTGTGATTTCTTGTAAATCCCTTGAGTTCCTTTTGTTTGGATTGTCTTCTGTTTGAAATTTGAAGTGGATTTGCCTATTTTGGGTTATAGGTTTAAGTGTGGGTTGTCCGAATCAGTGATCAGGGTTCTAGACGTTGTTTTTCCCATTCTATGGTGTGATGAATATTTATGATTAATCACTCTATATATTTTTTATCTAACTTATCATATATACATGTTTAAGATTGTATTTGGATGATTTTCTCTTTGTAGGTGAAGGAGGTGCATCCCTGAAAGCTTTGGAGAGTAGCAGAGCGGGAGAAGACAAATATTGGATTAACCGTCGTTAATCAGGTGAGTCCATTATATCTTCCTATTTTCTTTCTGTACTTTAAGCTGATTGTCTACAAGTTTTAAGAGTACATTGGTAACCCCAGACCCTTGGTTATAAGGGTGTTTATTCCTGAACAACAGAACTGGCGATTCTGCTGGGGAGCCCAGACTGTTGTGGGTTATTTTTGTTTACCATTGCCCAGTCTTTGCCTTCAGTTTGTGTGTGGTATCCTGTCTTGGTTCATGCTTAGAATAGTGTTTGAAGACCTTGAGAAATTTTCTTTTTATTAGAAAATTTTGTACCTGTACGCGGGTTGCTCTTGCATACAGTCGCGTACAGAGGCCTGCATATGCAGGTTGCTCTCTAGGAAAATCATGTATAGTACACGGTTTTCCCTTATACACAGTTGCGTATAAGCCTTAGCATTTGAATTTTTGGGTTAGGGTTTGCTTGTCCCTGTCCCTTTAGAAAAAAAAATTGTTGGTTGGTCTTCCTTAAAATTTTACAAGTGAGTTTTTTTTTCTAGGCCCATACATCAACTAGTTTAGGATAGGTTTGTGGACTAGGGAGTTTTAACTGTCCATAAGTATTCGATTTCAAACATAGTAGGTATTTCACTAGGTAAATACTCCTCTACATGAGACCATATAGAAATCTCCTCTCACACAGGATCTAAGCACAAGGCCGTGTAAAGACCTGGTTGAGGAGATAACCCTTTGATTCCTTATTCGAGCATATATCAAGATTTTTATGTGTTTGGGGATCTTGTCAATACCATCTCTTGGGACCCGTGCGGTTCTAATATTGACATGGTTTTGGGCTTTTCTACCATGCCCATGCACAAGGATTAGGATTGTGACTGTTCCCCCAAACTTTCAGTGCAGTTGCGGTAGCCTTTAGTCTCTTGATACTAGGGATCATACACATGAGATACCGGAAGGGTATTTCTGGTATACGTTGGACGAACTTGAAAGGAAACCCTGATAGACAGTGTGGGAGAGCGTTTGGTTGATTCCAAATATTTTTCCCAAGAACATCTTCATGGGATGCCAAGTAACCATCTATCAGTCTTCACTGGTTGGACCTAGGCCCTAATCATCCCAGGCTTTCCTTGGAAGGCATATCTTACATATGTTGTGTATGTGTGACTTTAGGACATTTTTTAGTGAGTGTTGTTTGGTTTTTATGTGTTTAGTTAGATTTAGGTGTGTGTGAGTCAAATTTTTAGCTGTGGAGGACCAACCTCTCCATAGGTCAAGATGGTTGCAAAACCTTCCTCCATCTGATATAGTGGAGCCTCCACCACCCCCTCAAAGGTGGCGACTAGATACTGAGATTTCTTTTGAACTAGTAGGATTTAGCGAAGTTCCAAGTGAACTGGAACTTAGGACTAACAAGGAAGAAACAACTACAGTAGAGATTGAAGACACGCAGGCTGACGATTTTGCAAGGAATTTTAACCCACCTCTAATTGGCTTAAACAATCCTGTGATCATCCAAGTTCGTCACTTTAGTTCACATGTTATTGGTTTTCCTGTGAGTAGAGTTATGGCTAGATCTGGAGAGGGTATTTCTACCCCAACTTCATCCATTTTGGCTAGAGGAGTGCCTCCTCACCAGGTTGGTACTTCAAGAACAAGTGCATCTACTGCACCCTTGTCACCAAGTAGTCAAGTGGTCCAACCACTGGATTCCTCTAATGTAGTAGATCCTTCTATTGGGGTAGTCATTGGGATTCTCAATTCACCTTTTTCTTCCCCCTCCTTCATGCATATTTCTCAGAGTGGCCAAGTGGATCCTCCTCGTTTGTTCAGGGTTTCCCATGGAATAGGGGGCACATTCCCCCATCCACTCCTTATGTAGATACTACACCTGCATATGTGGGAATACATTTTGGAAACAAAAAATCTTTTGTTTAAGGTTTCCAGACACCAGTTTCAACCCCTTCCACGATCTCTCCCTTTTCGCTTTTTAGCAGAGGGATACCTACTCCTATATTTCAGACTCCATTTTCATCTAGAGCGGCTCAAACCAGTTATAGTGCACCACACACAAGTAATACACTGGATTACAGGTGTAATCATTTCAAAGTATTCCAACTACTTCACAACCAGCGGCTGGGGGAAACCCTGCCTTTTCATTTGGGAACCAGGGGGCAGGTCCTTCCACATCCTAGACTCGTGCTTTTCAAGCTCCAGTTAGGCCTAAACTTCCCTTCCTGGAAAATTTAAACTTGCCAGACTTGTCAAAGTTAATGAATGACCAGGTGCAGTATAGTGCCTCGTGGCCACCTGTTCCTAGTAAGTTACCTTCATACATTCCTAAGTTTGAGGGAAAAGTTGGTGAAGATCCAGGTGCCCATATAACCACTTTTCACCTATGGTTCTCTTCAAATTTTTTGAACGATGAGACCGTTTGGTTGAATATTTTCCAGAGAACCTTGACTAATGTTGCAGCAAAATGGTACATTGAACTTCCCTCTGTTGCATATGACATTTTTTTGGACTTAGAAACTATGTTCCTCAATCACTTCTAGCTTCATGTCTAGTATGATGTCGGCACAGATTTGTTACTGACTTTTCAGCAAAACAAAGCCACATATATCTTGGATCACATCCAAGAGTGGTGAAGAAGGAAGAGGATTATCAAAGCCACCATACCGCCCAAGTTCTTATTATAGTGGTTCTTAAAATATTTATTGTCTTCTATATCTAAGTATGAATCCACTTCGGGGGTGAAGACAGAAGAAGAGGCTATCCTCAGGGCCCGGCAGTTAGATTTGATTTATGCTCAGTCTGGGCCCAACAATTAGGTCTACCAATAGTGTTAAGAAACCCAAGCCTAGACCCCATGCTGATGGTGTGGTTGGTTTAGTAAGTTCTCCCACTCTATATGTTGGATTCATTACCCAACTCACACACCTATTTGGTCAATTTTGGCCAAATTAACCACTATCCTAAGTTTATTGACTCGAATTAGCATCAGCATCAGCACACCATGACATCATCATGAGCACACCCATGCCCTCCTTCAATCAGGGAGGCCAACTAATCCTTCTCCTTCACTCAGGGAGGCTAAATAGGCTTCCTTCTGTTAGAATTATCAACCCATAGTTAGCTACCTTAGACATTAATTAATCCATTTTTGTCTTATTTGCCTAGTTTCCATATTCCACCTTATGCAAGTTGTCATCTACACATCCATAGTGGTCAAACTTGATAATTTTGAGTCATGGAGCGCTTGGGAAACCTCCTAGAATCAAATCTACTTTATTCCTGGCCTCCCTAGTGCATGTCTGCTTTTTCTGCTTTATTGCCTGCTTTTTCAGTGTTTTAAGGCAATTGGGAAAGTTTGACTAGGTGAAGTTAACTTGTTTTTTGTCCTCCACATCCTCCACTCTTTTCTCCTATGAAAAGCATGTATGATTTGTCCTTCCATCCACTATTATCTTTCCTAAGTGATTTTTCCAATTCGTGAGCTCCTAGACAGTTTTGGAAACTGCTTTATGCACCTATGGGGGATTTGCTTAGATTTAGTAAGCCTGCTTTTTACTAGATTCGAATGGCATATTCATGCATTCAAATCCCTCATGTAATTATTTATTGTGGCAGCCTATGACTTCACAGGTTTGGCTATTGTACACTTATTCAATACAGATTAGTGTTCAGCTCCATATTCAGTCTCTTTTGTGAGTAATTTGCATGTGTAATTGGCAATTGTTGTGAGTGTAATTGTTCTAACACCTGGGCTCAATTTCCACATGGTATCAGAGCCTTTGTATATCAATTTCTCTCCTTCCAATTTGTTTTGCAGGTTCTACATCATTGACTGGGAGCATTCTGCTAACTAACGGGACAATTTCTGAGCTATGGATCAATCTCATAAGATCATCTGGACTCCATTTAATTTATTTGAATGGAAAGTAGAGATGGAGATACTGTTGCGAGTGAAAGTCCTCTACAGAGTGACTATGGCAATAGAAGCAGAGCCCAATGCAGCTGCAGAGAAGATAAAATGGCACAACAGGAGGGATGAGGCCTATGGTCTCCTGTGTCTGAGCATATCCAGAGACCTCATTTTCCATCTTGATGGATTGACATCACCGAATGAAGTATGGGAGAATATTATTTATCTTTTTGGAAAGACAGATGAGATGAGGGGACATCAAATTGAAAATGAATTGATCTCCCTGAGTCCCAATAGCTTTGAATCCCTACAACTCTATTTTTCCAAGTTCAAAGCACTTGTTTTGTAGCTAAAACAATGTGGGATCGAAAAGAAGGATGATCATCTGGTCTTGGCCATACTCTCGAAGCTTGGCCCTTACTATTCAGTGTTTGTTTCGACCTTCTATGCCACAAAGTTGATAGCTCGAGCCTGGAAGATGCCTAGCCTTGCATATTTCATGGAATCTCTCACACAAGAACAAGATAAATTGGTGATGATGGGCACCATCAAACCATCCAAATACCAAGCTTTGGTTGCTGGAGATTCAAGGGTGGATTCAAAAATCAAGAAGAAATCTAAAAAGCCACCTGAGCAAAAGAGAGACAAGAACAAGTCTCCGGAGGAGCCTCAAGGTTCCAAGAAGAACTACCAGAAGAAGAAGAACAAAGGAGAAATGAGCAAGTGCGCATACTGCGGTAAGGGAAATCATTCTGAGAGCTCCTGCATGAAGAAGCAAATAGACATGCTGACCCAACTCCTAGAGAAGAATGGCATCTCCCTTCGAGACAGCTCAAAGAAGAGGGAAGGAGGATCAAGTTCATAAGACAGAGAGAGAGTTCATGCATTGGTTGCTGGCACATCAAGCTATCCTAGTTTCATCATTGATTATGGAGCTTCAAGACATATGGTTTCGACCAAGGAGGCATTCACCTCACTTGACATGTCGAAAGGTCCACCAATAGTACTGGGAGATGACTCTCTCACTGAAAGTTTGGGCAAAGGGAGGATTGATCTTGACCATGGTAAGTTCAGCAATGTGTCGTATGTTCCAGGTATTGCCTCTAACCTCTTATCAGTGTATCAGATGACCCACACAGGGTCTCCAAAGAAGGTCATATTCTCCCCTGATGAAGTTGAGATCATAGAGATCTCAAGTGGTAAAGTCATTGCAAAAGGAGTTGCAAATCATACTTCGAAGGTATACATGTTCTCACACTTCCTACCCTACTCAAACCCCTCTGCTCTTCTGATTCATGCGAATGAGGCAAGCAAGCTTTGGCATGAAATATTTGGCCACCTAAATTACAAGTATATTTCTGATCTTAGTGAAAAATAAATGGTCATAGGGTTACCAAAGATTAAGTTTTCCAAAGGAGTCTATCAAGGTTGCATCCTAGGAAAACACCCAGAGCATAAATTTGAGAGAGCTAGTCATGAGAGAACCTCTGCACCTCTTGAGTTGATCCACAGTGATGTTGCTAGCCCATTTCCTCATATGTCAATGAGTCAGGCCAAATATGCATTGAATTTCATAGATGAATTTTCCAGGTATTGCTGAGTTTACTTCCTGAAACACAAGTCTGAAGTTTTTGGCCTCTTCAAAGTCTTTAAGGCTTTGGTTGAAAACCAGTCTGAGAGGAAACTCAAGGTCCTCAGATCTGACAATGGTGGTGAGTATTTCAAGTCTGAGTTTATTCAATATTGTGCAGATGCAGGCATTCAGATGCAGCATTCTATCCCTTACACACCACAGCAGAATGGTGTTGCTGAGAGGAAGAACAGATCACTAAAAGAGATGGCAACCTGCATGATGGAGGCTAAGAATTTGCTTGGACCGAAGCTATAAACTGTGCAGCCTATATCCAGAATAGGGTGCCTCATAAACAGCTTGATGGTATGACTCCTTTCGAAGCATGGAGTGGGCACAACCCAGATGTGACCCATTTCAGGATTTTTGGCTCAAGGCCTTGGGCTAGAATTCCAACAGAAAAGAGGAAGGCTTTGCAGCCCGAAAGCCAAGAGTGTCTATTTATTGGGTACTATGAAGATTCAAAAGGGTACAAGCTGATCAATTTGAGCACAAAAAAATCCTTCATTGAAAGGTGTGTTCAGTTTCAAGAAAAACCCCTAGCAGTAGTGGAAGTTGGAGAATCCTCTTCACCACCAGAACCTCTGAATGTAAGTGAAGAGATAGTTGAACATGCTGATTCTGATATGTCTGATAATGATGATTTTATTGCATATCCTAACATCCCTACAAGGCCAAAATGGGCAGCCAAGACCATTCATGCAGCTGGAGAACTAGCTGGAAATCCTAATGACCGTAGGAGGACTAGATCTCAATTTGAGAGTGCTCTATGCATGAAAGATCCTATGTTTGCTGAGAAATGCTATCTGATGGTTGAATCCAATCCATAGACATATGAATATGAATTATAAGATCCAACATGGCAAGCATCCATGAAGGAATATTTCAGCTCACTCCAGAAGAGCAACACTTGGGAGCTGGTTGATCTTCCCCTAGGGAGGAAGCTAGTTCAGTGTAAATGGGTGTACAAGACCAAATTTGCTGCTGATGGTTCACCTCTAAAGTACAATGCTATATTGGTAGCCAAGGGCTACTCATAGGTTCATGGAATAGACTACAATGAGACCTTTGCACCAGTGGAAAAGATGGACTCCATCAGGATAGCCTTAGCCATTGCAGCTTCAAAGCAATGGGAAGTACATCACATGGATGTGAAGTGTGCTTTCCTGAATGGAGATCTCACTGAAGAGATATAAATGCAGCAGCCTTAAGGATTTTCTAATAACCCATCTCTTGTGTGCAGGCTAAAGAAGTCATTGTATGGGCTTAAGCAAGCCCCCAGGGCTTGGTATGCCAAGATTGATAGCTTTCTGCTATCACTTAATTTTGTTCGATGCAAATCAGATCCAAATGTCTATTTGAAGCTGATTAATGGTTCATTAATTATCATTTTTTTATATGTTTATGACCTTCTCATTATAGGAATCTCAAAGGATGAAATTGCTTCCTTGAAGGATGCAATGAACCATGCCTTCTCCATGACAGATTTGGGGCTATTGAGCCAATTCTTGGGGCTTGAGATTGCTCAAACCAAAGCTGGAATCAAAGTGCATCAGTCCAATTATGCCTTGGATTTACTAAACAAATTCAAAATGAAGGATTTCAAGCCAAGCAAGACTCCTTTCCTTTCAGGAGTGAAGCTTGAAGAAGCTGATTCTTCACCTATGGTAAACAATACACTGTATAGGCAATTGATTGGATGTTTGTTGTATCTTACACATACTAGACCTGATATTTATTATGCAATAAGTGTGGATTCTAGATACATGGATCAGCCTCATGAGATCCATTGGAAAGCAGCCAAAAGGATCCTTAACTTTGTTCAGGGAACAAGAACTCATGGGATCTTCTATAAAGCAAAATCTGATCTTGATTTGATTGGGTTTACTGATAGTGATTGGGCAGGTGACAGCATAGATCGAAATTCAACATCAAGATATGTGTTCATGCTTGCAGAAGGGACAATCAGTTGGTCAAGCAAGAAACAGAGTGTCATTGCACTCTCATCTACAGAAGCAGAGTACAGAGGAGTTGTAAATGCAGCAACTCAATGTTTATGGTTGCAGGGGTTACTTGGAGAGTGTGGCTTCGAATAAGAATACTCAACTACTATCTACTATGATAATCAAAGTACCATTCGAATTTGCAATGATCCAGTTCAAAAGCAGAGAACCAAACACATTGAGATCCATATGCACTACATCAGACAACTTGTGCAAGATGGCACCATTCACCTACTCTTCTGTTCATCTTCAGAACAAGTAGCTGATATCTTCACCAAATTTTTTTGTGAGAATACATTCAGCAATCTCAAATCACTGTTGGGGATTGCTGATCATGCTGTGAAGCATGAGTGATGACAAGATTTCCAAATTTTGTTTTACAGTCCATGTTTAAGGGAGGATTTTTCCACTGGGTTTTTGCCTCTTTCCTTGGTTAAATGGACATGCAATATGTAAAGGGTGACTAAGCCTTGTTTCTAGGCCCTATAATTTTCTAATATATTACTCATAAGTCAGGCTTAAGGGGGGGTGTTAGAATAATCAACCCATAGTTAGCTACCTTAGAAATTAATTAATCCATTTTTGTCTTATTTGCCTAGTTTCCATATTCCACCTTATGCAAGTTGTCATCTACACATCCATAGTGGTCAAACTTGCTAATTTTGAGTCATGGAGCACTTGGGAAACCTCCTGGAATCAAATCTGCTTTATGCCTAGCCTCCCTAGTGCATGTCTGCTTTTTCTGCTTTATTGCCTGCTTTTTTAGTGTTTTAAGGCAATTGGGAAAGTTTGACTAGGTGAAGTTAACTTGTTTTTTGTCCTCCACATCCTCCACTCTTTTCTCCTATGAAAAGCATGTATGAGTTGTCCTTCCATCCACTATTAGCTTGCCTAATTTATTTTTCCAATTCGTGAGCTCCTAGACAGTTTTGGAAACTGCTTTATGCACCTATGGGCGATTTGCTTAGATTTAGTAAGCCTGCTTTTGATTAGATTCGAATGGCATCTTCATGCATTTGAATCCCTCATGTAATTATTTATTGTGGCAGCCTATGACTTCACAGGGTTGGCTATTGTACACTTATTCAATACAGATTAGTGTTCAGCTCCATTTCAGTCTCTTTTGTGAGTAATTTGCATGTGTAATTGGAAATTGTTGTGAGTGTAATTGTTCTAACACCTGGGTTCAATTTCCACACCTTCTTCAATTAGAGAGTAATTATGGGGTGATCTGAGTTTCATAAGTGCACCAATGAGTTAAATGAATGTTGTTTCACCTAAAAATCAGTTAAGCTGAGTTGTAAATGCGCCTCCCTCATGTCATTATCTATTTTGGGATGATTTGGGTGAACTAGAGTGAGTTAACCCTCCTCCAACAACTTCTGATGACCAGTATCAGTTCACTTCACTTCATTGGAGCTCACTAGAGTTAGTGATGCGCTACCACCTACTAATTGACATGCAATGACATGTAGTTGAGTTGCATTCAATTATACTCAATCATTTATTGCACTTTGATTCAGTTAGGACTCAGTTAGAGTCAATAATGGCTAGATTAGTGGTTAACTGGTGTGTTCAGTGTGGCTAACGGACAATTAATCTACACCCATCCATGCAATTCAAATGACCTCTAGTGAATTTGAATTGTCTTGCATTCATGCAAGTTTGCATGACATTGTATCATTGATTTTATTCCATTATTGATAATATACAACAGCAACCTCCTATTGCAATATTATTATATCATTTCATGCCTAATTTGTCTTGAATCTCTTGTAAGTATTTGCTTTGTCTCAAGATTGTTGTGACAGAATTTAATAGTAGAATCACTAGCTAAGCAACTCCATGAGTTGGCAGTGAAACAATCTGCAGTGGAGGAAGTAAAGGCTGCCACCCCCTTATCTCAAAATGCATATGTTTTTGCACAGACTTCTTAGAAGGGAAATCATCATCCCGATGGGAAAAAGAAGAAAGGGAAGAAGGGTAAGGGTAATCAAAACAAGCAAAAACCCACAAATAATTTTGATGGGGGTAAGAAAGATAAGAAGAAGGTTAAGTTTCCCTATAATTTGTTCTAGGGAGACCACTTGACTCATCAATTCCCTCTCATGGATCAAACTCAGAAGTTGTTTAAAAATCAACAACCAGTCATCCTAAAGGATTAATTTCCCCAAGGACAGAATGTAGCTTTTGTTTCTAATGTAGTTGGGGGCACTTCTAGTGCTCCCCCTAATCGGAACTATATCAATATGGTACGATCTAGTACCTTACTCCAAACAAGGAACAAAAATTATGAATCAGAGGCTCCTGAGAAGGGTAAGTTTGTTGATGAAACCTATAACCCTCTCACTATTGAGAAACTTGTTGATCCAATGCCTAAGATACCGAAAGGTGTCTTTAAAAAAACATTTCACAATCCTAACTCTAGGGATGCTTCTAACTACTATGTGGTGGAACATTTGGCCCAAACTCCTTGTTCAATGCCAGCATTGGAAGTGTTATATATTTGTCCTACTCAGCGGGATTCCCTCTTAGCAACTTTAGGCAGCATCGATCCGTTGAGCCTGTTCACGAAGTTTAATCTGTCAGATGTTAAGATTCTCCTACCATATCATGTGGCTTTGTCAATAGATGTTGTTCATGGTGGAAAAAACATTGGATGTACAGTTGTTGACAAAGGTGCTTCTAGATGTGTAATGTCAATATATTGCTGGAAGGATTTAGCTTCCCCAAAGCTAGTTCTGTCAAACACCTTACTTACTGATTTCGACGGAAGGTCTTTCCATCCGCATGGTAATCTACTAGCTTTTGAGATTAAGTTAGCAGGGAAAGAAGTGGTTGTTGAAGCAGAGGTGATTGGTGCTCATTTGGATTATAACTTGGTTTTAGGGAGAATCTTGGCTTACGCCTCGTGTGCAATTGCCTTGGTCATTCTTCAAGTGGTGTTTTTTCCACACGAAGGGAAGTTGGTTACTATTGACCAACTCAGTTTCACTCAAAAGGGCCATTTGGAAACTAATGATTCCACTGTACCTTTTATTGATCACATTAAACCGACTAATGAGAGATTGGGGGTTGGAATGTATTTATCGTTGATGGGCACATTTGATATCCCAGCCCCGATAAATTATCTAGGTTCTGCGAGTGTAGGCAAGTCTATCACAACGGTTGTCGATAGAACTAATCCTTGGGTCCTTACTTCCCATCATGAACCTCAGGTGCCCTTATCTGTAGTGGAAGTTTCTTATCAAGCTATTATAGACACCATTGTCAATTCTATCGTGACTCCTTCTACAGTATCAGAGGAGTCGAAAGAAGCTTATCTACCTGCCGGAGAAGAGAACTTTTTATATTCGTATGACTGCTTAGACATTGTTTTTCCTTTAGATGGATCCATTTTGGAATATATGAGCAGTTGAGATAATATTTGTGAAGGTATTCACTATAGGTCCTACTTTCTTCCAGAACTAAGTAGAATTGAAAACCAAGAGTTCCACGTGAGACTAGAGGAAGATGTTGATTTACCGATTAATCCTTTTCTGGAGGACGGAATATTTGCTGAGGGGAATATGGAAAATATATCTATTACCATTCCTATCAACATATTTGCAAACCCAAACGTCATCACAAATGTGCATATTAGTGCAAACTACCCTCCGTAGGAGATTTCCATATATACTGCCTTATTTAAGGAATTTCGTGATGTGTTTTCCTGTTGATATGAGGAGATCCCAGGAATTGATCCATCGATTGTAGAGCATGAAATATAAAACTACCCTAATGCCAAACTAGTTCAACAAAAGCTTCAACTTTCTAATCCACGTAAAGCGGTAGTCGTTAAGGATGAAGTGGAAAAATTGTTGAAAGATGGGTTTATCTACCTGATTGATGGGTATCCAATCCTATTCATTTTGATAAGAAAAAAGGGACAATACATGTGTGCACTAATTTTTGTGACCTAAATAAAGCGTGTCCCAAGGAAAACTACCCCACGCTCTTTATAGATCAAATCATTGATGCTTGTGCGAGTAGCAAATTTTTTCGTTTATGGATGATTTTTTCAGATACAATCTGTTCAAGTACACAGGGTACTCCCAAAATACCGAACACCTTGAGCAACCGCTTCACACAAATAGATCACAAATCAACAAACCAATGTTTGTCACGTGGTTAAAACCCTCGAGAGGGAAACAGTCCATGGCCCCAGCCAAATAGCTACTTGGAGAAATTTATTATGCAAAAGAAAGAAATTTACATGAGCTTCTCATAATCAATCAACTAGCCAAGGACCCTCTATGCTCTTTAAATAGAGATCATAGACCAATCGGGTGTTAAGCCACAGATCAATGGTAGGTATGATCTAAGAGAAGTTGAACCGTCAGATCACTTTATTTCTAGAACATATCGTGACCATCGGATTAGAATATTTACAAATGCATACTAATGCATACTAAAGAAAGACACTCTTACCTAACGGATATATTACACAAGTTGATCTTAACTAACTACTAAGTGTGTAAATATCCTAACATCCCCCCTTAAGAACAACTTGGGATATGATTGAAGGATTTACAAAAGAGACACTATTAGGAGAAGGAAGGAGGCATTAGAGCCTATCCCCCCTTAAGGACACATTCTTGAACTCCTAACATAGGCCGAAGTTTAGAAAACTTCGCTTCTGTAAGAGACTTGGTGAAGATGTCTGCAACTTGATCATCTGTAAGGAAATAGAGAACTTCAATAACACTATCATGAACAAGATTTTTGATGAAGTACATGTGTAGCTCAATGTGTTTGCTGCGCTGATGTAGAACTAGATATTTGGCAAGCTTGATGGCACTTTGATTGTCACACCAAAGTGGAGTAGGTTGTTGCTGCTCGAATCCAAACTCTAAAAGGATCTGTAGAAGCCATAAAGCTTCCTGACTGGCATTAACTATAGCTTGATATTCTACTTCTGCTGAAGAAAGAGCAATATCTTATTGTTTCTTATAGGCCCAAGTGACAGGTCCAAATCCCAGACTGAAAACATATCCTACAGTAGACTTTCGATCATCAGGATCACCGGCCCAATCTGAATCAGTGAAACCAACCAACAAAGGTTTCCCCCCTGTACTGTAATGAATCCCAAACTAAATTGTACCTCAAATATATCAAAGTATTCTTTTTGCTGCTTTCCAGTGACTTTCATGAGGATTTTGCATATAACGGGAAACATGACCAACGGCAAAGGAAAGGTTAGGACGGGAATGAGTCAAGTATAAAAGATTGCCAACAAGCTGACGATACAAGGTGGCATCTACTTAAGGGGAAGTACAAGTGGTAGAAAGTTTGACCAGACTAGAAGGGAGAAGGGGCTGGTTTACAATATTCCATGTGGAAGCGATGAAGAAGGTCACAAGCATACTTAGACTGAGAAAGAAAGATTCCTTCTTTGGTTTGCAAGACTTGGAGACCAAGAAAATAATGCAAATGTCCTAAGTCTAACATTTCAAAATTTTGCTTAAGACTGGATTTCACATGGGTTATAAGTTTAGGGTCACTACCAGTAAGGATAAGATCATCAACATAAAGAACAAGTATGATGAGATGGTTTCCTAATTTCTTGGTATAGACATTGGGTTCAGAATGGCATCTAGAAAAACTACTGTCAAGGAGAAAGCTATCCATTTTGGCATACCAAGCTCTAGGAGCTTGCTTAAGGCCATATAAGGACTTCTTAAGGAGACAAATAAGGTTAGAGTTATTCTGAACATATCCAGGAGGTTGTTCCATGTAAATTTACTCATGTAAATCACCATGTAAGAAGGCAGACTTGACATCCATTTGATGGACTTCCCAGTTATGTAAGGCTGCAAGGGAAAGAACAAGGTGGATGGAGTTCATTTTTTCTACAGGGGAAAAGGTTTCATTGTAGTCAATCCCCTCAACTTGGGAAAAACCTTTAACAACTAAACTTGCCTTAAGTCTTTCAACATTTCCATCTGATGCATACTTAGTTCTATAGACCCATTTACATTTGACAAGTTTTCTTCCTTTTGGAACAAGAACAAGATCCCAAGTATCGTTCGCCATTAAGGAATGATATTCTTCATCCATAGCTGCATCCCAATCTGGATTTCCTGAAGCTTCTGCAAAAGTTTATGGATCATGATTCTCGAAAACTTGAGCCAAAAGGGAATAGGCTCGCTGAAACTGAGAACGTGTTCAACGTTGATCTCTAGGATCACTGGCAAGATCACCAGCTGCTTCACATGTTGAACGGACCCATCGAGGAGGCATTGGTGCTGGTGCAATTGGAGGAACATGAGCAGGTGGAGGTGGATTTTCATCCTCACTGTCATCATGAGAAACTAGAGTTGGAAACCTGTCAAGGAAGTTGGAAGAAGAAGAAGAAGAAGGCACAATTGTTGAATCAGGCTCGCGGGCCAAAGATGGCACACCCACCAAGTTAGGCTCGCAGGCCAAGAGATTTTCATCAAATTTAACATCTCTTCTAATGATTATATCATGTGAATGGGGTTGAAGAATTCTATAACCCTTTACATCTTCTGAATATCCAACAAATATGCACTTTTCACTTTTAGGTTGTAATGCTTTCCATTTTTCATCCGGAATGTGAGCCCATGCTTCACAACCAAACACACGAAAGTGACTTACATCTGGTTTAATTTTAATCCATGCTTATTCTGGTGTTAAACCTTGTAAAACTTTAGTGGGTGTGCAATTAACTATGTAATTTGCATAATTTATGGCCTCATCCCAATATTGAAGACTTAGTCCCTTAGATTGGATCATACAATTAACCATTTCTTTTAAAGTGCGGTTCCTCCGTTCAGCTACACCATTTTGTTGTGGTGTATATGGAATAGTGTGTTGCTGTTGAATTCCTTGTTCAGTGCAGAAAGTAGTGAACTTGTTGTTAACATATTCTCCTCCATTGTCAGATCTTAACTTAATAATTTGATGACCAGATTGTTTTTCAATAAGGGCCTTGTAGGCCAAAAACATGTTAAATACTTCGCTCTTAAGTTTTAGGAAGTAAACCCAAGTGAATCTGGAGTAGTCATCAATGAAAGTTACGAAATATTTGACACTAGAAAAGGATGCAAATGGAAGAGGACCACACAAGTCACTATGCACAAGCTCCGAAGGAACCGAGGCGTGCCAAGAGGCACGTTTGTCAAAACTGTCTCAATGATGTTTTTCAAGTACACAACTGGAACAAACACCATCCTTGCAAGATACCATCAGAAGACCAGTCACCATATTGTCTTTACATAGTTGTTGCAATGAGCGATAATTTAAGTGACCAAATCGCTCGTGCCAAAGTTTGCTCAAGTTATCACTATGAGCAACAAAAACTGAAGGAAAAGGTGATGACCCAAAGTTGTTAAATTTGTACAACCTAGTAATATCATCAACATTTCTAGTAGCAAGGACATTTTGAGGATTTTTAAAATCCTTGATTACAACTTGGTGAGGTGTAAACGTCATAGTTTTACCTTCACCTGAATGAGTAATTTGATAGACTGATAACAAATTGCAGGAAATTTTTGGAACACATATTACATCACTAAAATGACCATTTTCTACTAGAACTGTTCCAGATCCTACAACACTTAGAGATCTATCATCACCAACAAATATTTGTTTGGTGTTACATTCATGCATAGTAGAAAAGATGGCTTGATCCTTAGACATATGATAAGATCCTCTAGAATCAATGAGCCATTCATTTGAAGTAGAAGAAGAAGATGCAGTATAAGAGTAACCAGAAGCATAAAGTGCATGTCCATGAGAGTTAGAGTCTGAAGACGAATCTAGGCTGATGTGGTGCTTCTTCATTGTTGCTTCCAAGGCTGCCATCTTCTTGAAACACTTAGATTCATCATGATTATCTTTCACACAAAAATTGCAATGACGCGCAGTCTTCTTTCCTTTTGGCTTGGGAAGTTTGTCATGTTTTAAATAAGGAGATAACTGAGAGGGTTTGGGACCCTTGTTGTTTGGCTTATTATGGCGAGAATTCTATTTCTTGGGAGGCTTGGAATTTTCTTTCTGTTGGGACAATAAGGATTTCCCAGATGTATCTGCATTGTTAATTATTCCAAGATGAATGAGCTTATTTTTCTCTCTAATTAAGGAATCACAAAAGGATTCAAGACTAGGATCTTGATAGCTAGCTGCAGTCAAGGATTCTTTCATGGAGTAGAATGTAGATACAAAAATAGAATATGCAGGTCCAAGTTTGGAAAGAATATGATAAAAACATTGTTTGTCTTCTTTCTTAATCTTGCATTCTGCACATAAGAGTCTAAGAGTTTTATACTTAGATAAATAGTATTGAATGCATGAAAAATCATTTGGATTCAAGGAAATCAACTCATTCTCAAGTTGATGACCCCGAATTTCATTGTGTTTACCAAACACAAATTCCAAATTTTCCCAAGCTTTATCAGGTTCATCAATTCCAAATATGTGGAATCGTAAATCAGTAGAGCTTGACATCCCAATCAATCCATGAGCTTCATCACATCTATTTTCCCATTTAATTTTCTTATCATCATCAGTGGTTTCTTTTTCTTTCCCTGAGGTTATCCTGAAAAGTCCCCTACTTCATAGTACATCCTCCATACGAGATTTCCATGAGAAATAGTTAGAACTTGTAAGTATAATATCACAAGGGGTGGCCATACCGTAAAATAATGGATGAAAAAACAGAAACTAACTATCTAGTTGTAAATAGCTCGATAAAATATGCGGTTTAAAAAAACGGCACTGAAAACTGATTCTGGATGATGAAGTTATGTTTGATCAAAGAAAATGTTGAAGATGTCCCCAATAGTGACACGACAGATATTAACTTGTCCAACTAAAAAAAAGAACCCCCCTCTTCCCAAGATCAACCTTTGACAATCACTTTACAATGAAGTTGCTTAGAAGTGAATCACTTTTGTAGAATAAGTGAGGTTCACTTTTACAATAATGTTACTTTTAAATAATGCGGCAATAAATTAAAAGACTTAAGTGAGTCACTTTTTATTTTATTTTATTTATATGAGATGCACTTTTACAATAAAGTAACTTGAAAATAGAAATTGCATGCACTAAAAAATAGCTTAATAAGACTTGAACTCAAGACCTATTAAGAAATAAAGAAACTTTGGACCAAGTGAGCTAAGTTTAAAAGGTATTGTTGCAGCCGCAACTGTTTTCTCCAAATTTTCAAATTTTGGACCCCGTTATTATTTTAGCATTCCTTTGAATCGTTGGATCCATGACCCTTTGTCGTGTTTTAATTTCGGACTATGTTAAGGTTAACTCTCCTCCTGTTTTTAAAAAAATTGTTTATGTTTGAAACTACTGTGGATCGCAGAGTTTAGATTCCGGTTTGCTACCTTTTGAACTGTGTTTTCTTTTCGAAAGCCTGCTTCTCATGCTAGCCACTATTTCAGAGGTCATTTAAACAACTTATCAGAACTTTGTTTCCTTAGGGAGCCTTCATTGCGGAGATCAAGCGATGATCTTAACTTCTTTGTTGTAGCATCTTTTTGTTTGACTTGTTTATATTATCGGAGGTTGGTCGAGGATGAACCGAAACATTTGTTCTTTGTAAAGCCGTTGTTTCGGAGGTAAAACAGGTTTTGACTGTTGCGAAACCTTAAGTTGTTCCGAACACTTAGATTTTTTATTGATCTAGCGTCAGAGTATGTTTTGGATCGGAGGTTGTCGTCTGTTTATCTTCCATCGTTGTGGCTCCTAAAGCAACTAGGTACCCGCCATGTAAGTGCTCTACCCACCGATGCATGTCTGTTTTTAGTCGTGTGTCTGTGGCCTTTCTTCTTCCACCCTTGCAGCTGTTTAACGCACTTATCTTTTGACGTCGATGTCTTTCCAATTTCCGACTTGAAGCTTGTCCGCCCGAAATTTAGGTCATAGCCCTTCCGACTCCAATGAACTTAACAGTCTCACGGATCTCGTTGCCTATTGAAAATATGTCGACGCGATAGTGAGTAAGACTACCCTGGCCGATGTTTAGTATTTTAAGCCACCGATGAGTTTTCTCTTTCTATCGTTGGTGAGTTTTTCAAACCCGTATGTGGACGAGATAATGATGCCGGTACTTGTTAAGGTTCTCATAACAATAATGCAGTACATGGCCTCTCTTGATGATTAATCATTTTGGTTGATGTAATTTGATGTTATTGAAAATGCAGTCCCAATGAATGATAAATGTTGATTAATTGTAGATGGATTCAAGAAACTTTTACAAATGATTACTGTGAGAAGGCATAGCTGCAGAAGAAGTAGCAGAAAGTTTGGTTGGACCGTGTTCAGCCCATACTGAAATCAACAAGCCCTCAAGGAAGTCAAATAAAGTACAAAGCAGAATGGATGATGACAAAATCCCAGGTTCGAAAAGATCCATCAGTTACCAAGTATATCCCATTTTGTAAGTTGAAATCGGAAAACGTAACGCATGAAGTGAACCATGAGCGCTCACGGAAAAGATAAAATGATGATCTTCGACGGTTTCAGGGAGCCCAAACGTCACACGATTGGGGGAATCCCAAACGGTTAGCTGATTTGGTTTAAATATAGGACAGTTAGAGTTTACAGGAGCTTTTTCCCTAGAAAAAATTGTGAACTATTGTTTGTAAGAGGAACTATTTCGTTTTACAACCAGAAATTGCAAATTTTGCCTGTTGGAGAAGGTGCTATGCGGAATGTTTCAATGTGATTAAATGAGCGATATTAAATGGTAACTATTTAGTTGTCGACTGTGTTTCATTAACCGTGAGATCATTCTAACTCTTAGGACCTATGTTCTTGTTTGAATGATTTCTAGTTTATTCTGTGAAATTACCACCATGAGTAATGAATGTTGTTCATAAGCAATTAGCTGTCTGATTGTTTAAATATCTTTAATTGTTCATGTGTTTTTTGGAAATAAATATCAGCTATCTGTAATTTCTCTTTATAATTCATGCACAATATACATTACTCATTAATAATTTACAATTTGGCTCCCTAGGGATACGTAGATAGTTAATTTTACCTTATTACTGTGTGTGATTTAGATGCTCGCGAGTTTTAAGACAAGAGGTAAGAACCTGTGCATCACATTGTGAATACTCCTAGCATTCTTGATCAGGTCTGCATGTTAAATAGGCACTTTCATATCATAATTTAAGTCAAAAATACAAAAATATATACCGTGGATCGAGCCGTAACCAGTAAAACCTTTATTTTTGTTACTTGACCTATGGTAGTTGGACCGCAAACTGGACGGATTCCCTATACCAAACAGTCACAGGCTAATTGGGAACGTTGACTGGGGAGAATCCCTTGCTATTGTTGCCTGTGATTTTCCAGGCCTCAACAGTTTCTGGCGCTAGAAGGAGGTCCACCAGTGCATGCCTGGCCGAGGAAACTTGTTTTCCTGAGACTACTCCACCGGTAACAGTTCAGAAAGAAGTGTGTTTCATAATCCAATTCCGGAAGAAGGGGGTAGAGAACATTTGTATTCTGTCGACAACAAATTTGTTAATAATCTGAGAAGACACACTAGGGCATATGCGAAGAATATTGGAGGATTGCCGATCATCCCTGAATTTCCCAGAAGAGAATATAAAAAAAAAGATCGTCCTATATTGGAAGACTCAGTGCTGGTTGGGGATTGGGAAGAACTTGTAGAAACAGCCTTACAGGAAGTTGTACTGCCTTTGAATCAAGTAGGCTCAGATACTCCTCACAGTTCTCCTGTTCACATTCAAATTCTCTCACCCCCTCACTCGCCACCCAGACTCATGGCAGGCGTAAACGCAAATCAACCACCCAACCCACCGAACCCACCACCTGCCTGGAAAGCTAGATCACCTTTAAACCTAACACCTCCGTTGCATGATTTACCTCAATCTTTTGAAAAGATGCTGCCCAAATTTGACCCAAATGAGAAGATACTAGTAGACGACCACCTGCAAAGTTTCTATTTGGCAATAGAAGGGTTAAGGGCTGGGGAGTATGAGGATGTAGTTTGCAGAATTTTCCCGCACACCCTTAGAGGAGCTGCAGCATCATGGTAATTTGGTTTTCCTGCAAACTCTATCCCCGATTGGGACACCTTTGAAAGGATTTTTAGAAGTAAGTATGTGACCCAAAAAACTCATGCAGCTCTCATGAAAGGGCTATGTGCCTTAAAGAAAGAACGAAAGGAGAAGGCGTATAGTTTTACCCAAAGATTTGCAGCATATCTTAAGAACTTTTCTGAAGCTAACAAACCTTGGGACAAAGTCCTGATTGAATACTATACCTTGACTTTAGGACCTGAGTTGGCCATGTTTTCCAAAATGAAGGCCAAGCCTACTCTGGCAGAAACCTATGAGGAAGCGGAGAAATTATAGGCTGAGAGGGAAAGTATCGAAGATTATCCCGAACGATCAAGAGAAAAAAACGTGGGAAGGAAAACGTTGTTGTTTACTAAGCCTAAGGAGGAGCAATCACCATGTTTTGAAAGTATGGCAAAAGTGATGCAGAAGATTTCTAACAAAATCATAGACTTGGAAAAGGAAAAGGAAGCTCAAAAATTCTACAAGCCCTATTACAAGAAACGGGAGGATAACAATCAATCCCAACCCCCCCTCCCCCCCTCACAATTCAGCATCTATGAATTTAACATAGGTAGGAATGGACAATTTTTGCACTTTCCACCAACAACCTCACTCTGAAAAGAATTGTCCTCAATGGATAAACTCAATGACGTTGGTGATGAATCAGCTGTTGGATTCTAAATTAACAGAAGATGAAGATGAAGAAAGAAAAGACAGTAATACATCAACGAAAGAACAAGAGGATGAGACCATGGTTCTATGGGATTGCATTTCATTATTTGATGCCGAGGAAGAAAGGAATTTGGGATACGAGGACGTCATGGAAATGAATGTAACAACAAGAAGCCAGGGGTCGGCTAAAGAAAATAGTCTCATGCTCCCAAAGATTAAAAGGCTTCAGAAGAATGTTAGGAAATTTCAAAATAACCCCTTAGCTAATGAAGTTCCAGAATTTACCATCACCAACCAAGATCCTAGACAGACTAACGTGTTCACCAAGCCCAATGAAAGGAAAATGGATTACGGTAAACTAAATCCCACTGAACATAAGATGGAATATGACGTTGTGGAGGATATAAAGAAGGTAAGGGCGAATATCTCGTTATTTGAAATGTGTAAGGTGCCGCAGCAGAAAGAAAATATTTGGAAAGCACTTGAAGCGTCAAAGGAAGGGTTTCCCACCAACAATCAACCCAAGGAGGAGAAAATAGGAGAAGCAAGCGTAGGAGTTAAGTCTAAAAGCAAGAATCCACCATTTCTCCTCACTTTTGAAATTTTTAACCACAATGTACATAATTTCTTGGTAGACTTAGGGGCATCAGTTAACGTTATATCGTTGTCAGTCTGTAAAAAGATAAATGGGCATCCTAAACCATCCACCTAGAGGGTTGTTCAGTTGGATAGAACATATGTGAAGGTAATTGGTGAGATGGAGGATGTTCTAGTCCGCTTATATTTGAATGATAAGGTGTGTCAAGTTATTGATATCGTGGTGGCTGACATACCAGACGCTTATGGGATTTTTCTGAGCGGAGACTGGTCGGCAAAGCTAAACGGATATTTTGCCTCAGACTGGTCACATCTGTGGCTGCCGTATAAAGGGAGCCCGAATCAAATCAAGATTTTGAGGGAGCCCCATATGAAATACAACGTTACTCATTTTGAGGAAAAAAATGAACCAGTGGATTCTGTGTTGGGAAATTATTTTATTGAGTTAGAACCAGGAAATTACCAAGCAGAAGAAGCTAGCGATACATCAGACACTCAGCCTGATCTCCTTCGGTTTTCACAGGCTGATGAAATCGACTGTAAAATAGTAAACTTAGCAGTAGAAGTAGATTCCCATACAGTAGTTAGCGATTTTTGGACACTTTATTTTTACGGATCTAAAACATTAGAAGGGTCAGGGGCCGGCTGTGTCCTGATAGACCCCGAGAAGAACAAACATTTTCTTTCATGTAGGTTAGAGTTTGAATGTACAAATAACACAGCTGAATATGAAGCGTTGGTCCAAGGTTTAAGGAAAGCAATCGAATTAAAGGAAAATAATCTAAAAGTTTTTGGAGATTCTGAAATAATTGTAAAATAGATCTAGAATCAAATACATTGTATTTCTCCTCACTTAAAAGCTTATCAAAATGAGGTATGGGATTTACTCAAATGTTTTAACGCATTTAATATTATATCAATTCCAAGACTTAAGAATGCAATAGCTGACTTGTTGGCCACATCAGCTGCTAGGCTTGTGCCTACTAATAATCAGTGCTACGTTGAATTTCTTTTCAGGCCCTCGGTTCCAAATATGATTACCAACCTACGAGTGTTCGACGACGATCAACAAATTATAGAATGCTTAACGAAGGATGAGGTATTTAAAGGGGCAATTATTGACAATGAAAAACATCAGGCCGAGCTGAAATTTGATAATTTTATCCCTAAAAGAGTCAGAACCTTAGAACGGATGTTTGATTTAAATGAAAAATTTAGAAGAGAAGAAAATGTGAAGACTCATAGCTCATCTCTACAGTTCGAATTGATAAATTTAGGGACTAAAACAAATCCTAAATATGTGAATCTTGGCAAATGTTGTTCACCAGTGGAAAGAAATAATTTCATCAGTATTTTTAATCAATATAAAGATGTTTTCACCTGGACATACGAATATCTGAAGACATATGACACCAGTATCATCCAACATGTCGTCCCCATCAAATCTGGAGTCAAACCTTATCAGCAACCGTTAAGGAAAATGCACCCAAAATTGGAACCTCTGATCTAGAGTGAAGTTAAGAAATTATTGGATGCTAGAATCATTTTTAAGGTTAGACACTCAGAATGGGTTTCAAATATGGTACCAGTTAGGAAGAAATCTGGAGAAATCAGGCTATGTTTAGATTTCATAAACTTGAATCGCGCTTCGGATAAAGACAATTATCATGTTCCACCCATGGAGCAACTACTACAAATGGTCTCAGGTTCTGAACTATTTTCTTTATTAGACGGATTCTCAGGCTACAATCAGGTATTGGTAGCCGAAGAAGACACATTGAAAACAACATTCAGGACCAAGTGGGGAACTTTCGCTTATCGAAGAATTCCCTTTGGGCTTATAAACGTTGGAGCTACGTTCCAAAGGGCTATGGACATAGCTTTCCACGGTTTGATTGGCCGCAGTGCTGTAGTGTACCTCGATGACATCACGATATTTTCAAAGAGGAGAGAAGAACATGCATTTCATCTAAAGTAGATTTTTGAACGCTACCGAAAATATGGTATCTCACTCAACCCCAAAAAGTGCGTGTTCGCTATTATGGAGGGTAAGTTGTTGGGTCACGTAGTTTCAAAAAAAGGAATCTCCATAGACCCAGAAAGGATTAAAGCCATTGAACATATCCCCTTGCCCCATAATAAAAAGGGCATGCAATCATTTATGGGGACAATAAACTTCGTGTGAAGGTTTGTGCCAGACTTCGCTCAAATTGTCAAACCTCTGCAGCAAATGGTGAAGCAAAGTGTACAATTCAAGTGGACTAAGGTGGAGAAGAATGCATTCAGAAAGATTAAAATCGTTGTTGTGCACGCACCCTCCCTCAAAAGCCCAAATTTCGATAAGGATTTTATTCTGTACACTTTTGCATCTGATGATTCGCTAGCAGCTGTGCTTACTCAGAAGGAAGATGGGGAAGATGAATTCCCCATATCTTTCATGAGAACTGGTCTACAAGGGGCCAAATTCAATTACCCGACTATTGATAAACAATCTTACGCAGTGTTTAAAGCAGTGAAACAATTCAAGACCTACATACTAAAAAACCGAACCAAGGTGATCGTCCCATACCCAGCTATGAGGTCTCTTTTTGTACAAAAGGAGTTAGGTGAAAGAAGGGGTAATTGGGTAACAGCTCTTTAGGAATATGACCTTGATTTCAAGCCATATTCTATAGTTAAAGGGCAAGGGTTGTGCAGACTAATGACTGAAAATGGAAACAATGAAGAACATGCCTGGGAAGACGAGGTTGAATTACATTTGATGGATGGATGTCCTCTATTCACAGCTCTGAAATCTTGGTATCGACATCTTGTGCATTACCTTCAGACAGGATCATTTCCAGAACATTGGAATTCTAAGCAAAGAAGAGCACTGCATCTTAAATCAACGTCCTATGAAATTATTGAAGGAATATTATTCAAAAAAATTACGACGGAGTTCTTCTTAGATGCTTAGAGAAAGAAGATGTGAAGAAGGTAATGACAGACTTGCATGACAGGCCTGTTGGGGGACATTTTTCAGGAGATACTACAGCTCACAAAATTCTCAGAGCCGGATACTATTGGCCCACGCTTTTCAAAGATGCACACGCTCATGTCAAGAAGTGCGACACTTGTCAAAGGTGTAGCGGAAGACAAGCTAAAGCAGCAGGGCCATTGAAGCATGTGATAATAATAGAGCCCTTTGAACAATGGGGGTTAGATATAATTGGGGAGATAAAGCCAAATTATTCCTTGCAACACAAGTATATCCTGACAGCAACTGAATACTTCACTCGCTGGGTCGAATCCATCCCGTTGCGCAAAATAAATGAAGCTGCGGTCATAGACTTCTTGCAAGACCATATTATGGCCAGGTTTGGAGTTCCAGTTTCTTTAGTTTTGACAATGCTACTTACTTTTCCTCAATAAAATTAACTGCTTTTTCTCATGAGAAAGGGATTAAGTTGCATTACTCTGCTAATTATTATCCACAGGGAAATGGCTTAGCTGAATCTACCAACAAGAACCTAATTAGGATTTTAAAAAAGATGGTGATAGAAAATCAGAGGATTTGGCACTCAGCTTTACCAAACACCCTTTGGGCTAATAGAGTCACCCCCAAGTCTTCGATAGGTGTGTCTCCATATACCCTTGTGTATGGTAAAGAGGCCATTCTCCCCCCCAATATCATGCTACCCTCTTCCATAATAGCTCAAGAATATAGAGGATCGAATAATGAAGTCTTGCAAATGAGGATATATAATGTTCTGAAGGCAGAGGAGTCTCGATCTAAAACCAGAGAATGCTTTAAGCAACAACAAAATTTAGTAAAAAGATGGTTTGATAAACACAAGGCAGGAACAAAAGACTTTGAGGTGGGAGATTTGGTTCTCAAGTGGGACCACCCCCACGATGAGAAAGGAAAACACATGAAGTTCCAGCAGTTATGGGTAGGTCCTTTCTAGATTGTGGCAAAGCTTTCCCTTCAACTTATAAGTGCGGCAAGATTTACAAGGGTGGGAAGAGAAATTACCAGTAAATGGCTTAGTTCTCAAACCTTATTTTTCCTGAGTTTTGTTTGTGTTCTTCTATCTTGTATATAAATAATATGGCCTGGTCGTTTTCTTTGAGTTAGGTGGTTTAGTCTTGTTTTAGTTTAATTTTTACTGATTTCAATAAAGGAGGCAAACCCACAGTTGCATTGGGAATATCAGAATTTTGGAATGACTAAAGTTCTTGGGTATAAGACTGTGTATTGTTGTTTATCTAAAAGAACTTCTTCCAGTTTAGCAGTTTTCTCGAATAGCTATGTACGCATTGAAGTCCTGCTTAACCCTTGTGAAATAAACCAGAATCAAAGGGTCTGGAATACTATTTTGAGGCTCCATCCATGTCACATTTAAAATGTCCTAGGGAGTGACAGCAAAGGGCCCATGGAAAGAAGCAAGGTAAATAGTATATTAGATACAAATGATCCCATGCCAAGAAACGAATGCCAAAAGGAAGATAAGAGTCAAAAACTCCTATGAAAGCATTATATATCAAAACAAATGCTAAACCATACAAGTACTAAATTGCCGAAAGTTCCTCTCCGTCCGTGATCTGAAACGTGAATACACCTCTCACACAAAAGGACACTTGGGATAGAGGAGCCTGAATCAAAATTCAGAAAGAAAGGCATGCAGGAGGACTCATATGAAAAGGACAAAAGTCCAAAAGCACGAAAAAGTGCTAAAATGGCATGAGAATGAGGAACAAATGAATATTTTTGTTTAGCATATCCTACAATCCTGTGGTGTCCAAGCTGGCAGCTACCTGAAGACAAAGGTAACAATGAAATTCATCTTTCGGCCTCAAAAGAGTTATCTTGACTTGAAAATCCTGGTTTCCACTCTCCCAAATCGGACTATCATCAATGAGTAAAGGTACATATCTTTGCTATTTGAGAAATCCAGATAGCTGGAAGAATTCAATAGGTTTGTTGTTAAATAGTCGGTCACTCAAGGAATAATCGTCCAGAGATATAGGTTCACCAAGTAATCGCCAATTGTTGCATCCGCAACTGTTTTCCCCAAATTTTCAAATTTTGGACCCCCTTATTATTTTAGCATTGCTTTGAATCGTTGGATCCATGACCCCTTTGTCGTGTTTTAATTTTGAACTATGTTAAGCTTAACTCTCCTCCTGTTTTTAAAAAAATTGTTTATGTTTGAAACTACTATGGATCGCAGAGTTTAGAGTCTGGTTTGCTACCTTTTCAACTGCATTTTCTTTTCGAAAGCCTACTTCTCATGCTAGCCATTGTTTTGGAGGTCATTTAAACAACTTATCAAAACTTTGTTTCCTTAGGGAGCCTTCATTGCGGAGATCAAGCGATGATCTTAACTTCTTTGTTGTCGCGTCTTTTTGTTTGACTTGTTTATATTATCGGAGGCTGGTCGAGGATGAACCGAAACATTTGTTCTTTGTAAAGCCATTGTTTCGGATGTAAAATAGGTTTTGACTATTGCAAAACCTTAAGTTGTTCCGAACACTTAGCATTTTTATTGATTTGGCGTCAGAGTATGTTTTGGATCAGAGGCTGTCATTTGTTTATCTTCCGTCGTTGCGACTCCCAAAGCAACTAGGTACCCACCATGTAAGTGCTCCGCCCACCGATGCATGTCGGTTTTTAGTCGTGTGTCTGTGGCCTTTCTTCTTCTGCCCTTGCAGCTGTGTAACACACTTATCTTTTGACGTCGATGTCTTTTCGATTGCCGACTGGAATCTTGTCCGCCCAAAATTTAGGTCATAGCCCTTCCGACTCCGATGAACTTAACGGTCTCACGGATCCCGTTGCCTATTGAAAATCCACCGACGCGGCAGTGAGTAAGACTACCCTGACCGTTGTTTAGTATTTTAAGCTGCCAATGAGTTTTTTTTTTCGTCATTGGTGAGTTTTTCAAACCCGTATGTGGACGAGATAATGATGGTGGTACTTGTTAAGGTTCTCATAACAGTAATGCAGTACATGGCCTCTCTTGATGATTAATCATTTTGGTTGATGTAATTTGATGTTATTGAAAATGCAGTCCCAATTAATGATAAATGTTAATTAATTGTAGATGGATTCAAGAAACTTTTACAAATGATTACTGCGAGAAGGCATAGCTGCAGAAGAAGTAGTAGAAAGTTTAGCTGGACCGTGTTAAGCCCATACTAAAATCAACTAGCCCTCAAGGAAGGTGAATAAAGTACAAAGCAGAATGGATGATGACAAAAGCCCGGGTTCAGAAAGATTCGTCAGTTACCAAGTATATCCCATTTTGTAAGTTGAAATCGAAAAGCGTAACACATGAAGTGAACCATGAGCGCTCACGAAAAAGACAAAATGATGATCTTCGACGGTTTCAGGGAGCCCAAAGGTCACACGATTGGGGAAAGCCCAAACGGTTGGCTGATTTGGTTTAAATATAGGACAATTAGAGTTTACAAGGGATTTTTCCCTGGAAAAACTTGTGAACTATTGTTTGTAAGAGGAACTATTTCGTTTTACAACCAGAAATTGCAAATTTTGCCTATTGGAGAAGGTGCTATGCGGAATGTTTTAATGTGATTAAATGAGTGATGTTAAATGGGAACTATTTCGTTGTTGACTGTGTTTCATTAACCGTGAGATCGTTCTAACTCTTAGGACCTATATTCTTGTTTGAATGATTTCTAGTTTATTCTGTGAAATTACCACCATGAGTAATGAATGTTGTTCATAAGCAATTGGCTGTCTGATTGTTTAAATATCTTTAATTGTTCATGTGTTTTTTGGAAAGAAATATCAGCTATCTGTAATTTCTCTTTATAATGCATGCACAATATACATTACTCATTAATAAGTTACAATTTGGCTCCCTAGGGAAAGGTAGATAGTTAATTTTACTTTATTACTGTGTGTGATTTAGATGCTCGCAAGTTTTAAGATGAGAGGTAAGAACCTGCGCATCACATTGTGAATACTCCTAGCATTCTTTATCAGTTCTGCATGTTAAATAGGCACTTGCATATCATACTTTAAGTCAAAAATACAAAAATATATATGGTGGATCGGGCCGCAACCGGTAAAACCTTTATTTTTGTTACTTGACCTATGGTAGCCGGACCGCAAACCGGACGGATTCCCTATACCAAACAGTCACAGGCTAATTGGGAACGTTGACTGGGGAGAATCCCTTGCTGTTGTTGCCTGTGATTTTCTAGGCCTCAACAGGTACGTAAAAGAATAGAAAAAGGAAGGGGGGCTTTTTTTTTTAACTCTTCTCTCTCGTTCTCCGTGCTTGCCTTTTTTTTCCTGCAAATCACCCAAAAAAATGAAAAAAATAAAATTTCCACACAATGGGGTTACATCTTTGTTAGCTTACCCAGAAAGTCTACGTTTTCAAGTTTTCTCGTTGTTTCTGATTTTCTATGATCACACAAGGTGCACGGTAAAGAGCATACGTAGCCGAGAAGACAAGAAAAAAACTTTCCCTTACTGTTTCTGATTTGCCACGATCGTGCAAGGTGCATAGCAAAGAGCATACACAATCAGGAAAGGAAACAGTCCGAGATTAAAACAAAAAATATCTAATAATAAACTGATAAGATATGAGAGATTTAAAAAAAAAATCCATCATTGTAACATTATACCTTCAGATTTGTCGAAATGGGTGTTTCTAGAACAAATGGAAACGGTTTTCGGTGAAACAAAAACTATTTCCCAATGGAAATGGCACTCTAGACACAATGGAACCACTAGTACAAGTGATCAATTTTGCCACGGCAAAAACGTGGCAATATCCATGGAAAAGCGTGGATATTGCCATGTCTAAGTGTTTTTTTTCCTGTGGAAACAATTTCGTCGCAATAGAGACGACCCCTAATTTGCGTTGCAATATCCATGCCTGGCCATCGCTGTATCCATGCCTGGCCGTCACTGTATCCACGGAAAGCCGTCGCTGTATCCACGGCAAGCCGTCGCTGTATCCACGGAAAGTCGTCGCTATATCCACGCCTAGCCGTTTTTGTATCCACGGCAAGCCGTCGCTGTATCCACGCCTGGCCGTTGCTGTATCCATGCCAAGCCGTCGCTATATCCACGGCTGTGAATTTTTAAAAAAAATTGTCGTCGCTGTATCCACGCCTGGCCATCGCTGTATCCACGCCAAGCCGTCATTGTATCCACGGCTGTGAAATTTTTAAAAAAATTGTCGTCGCTGTATCCACAGCTATAACTGTTTAAAAAAAAAAATACAAATGCCATAAGACCAATTCCATGTGGAAGTAGGTCTGAGGCTTCTCATACACTTGAATCTTATATGATCATTAACCACTGAATAAACCCAGAATATGATATTCATTGCACCGAGAGATAGAATCGAGGTGCTCAGCAACTTGGGTGGGTGGGGATCCATCTAATAGCGCATTGGATCTAGACAATGCATATGGTACATTTAATCCTCGCTGCATATTACAGTGCAAGTGCAAAAGATAGAGTTGGATTTGATTCACCTGCACCAACTCCTATATCAATATGGAGGGGCACCATGCACCATGCACCATGAACAGAGAACCTCCTGCTACATCCCCAACTTCCTCTGCTAGATATCAAATGTCACAACAGAGTGAGAGAATGCCTAGGCAACAAACTAGCCAAGTCACAAGGGAGAGGAGAAATGGCCAGATCTAAACATAGTATGGTGTGGTTTCCTGTAACATCAAAGTAATATTGCGACCAGCAGTACCATAGGAGCAGTGAGTGAATGATCACCCTTAAGTTATAATCTCTAGACTATGATAGAGTCCTTTCCGATCCTATCTTTTTTAATGTCCTCAATTGTGTAGCAACAATCCAAACTTGAAAACCATGGCAGAAATGTGCCAAACAGATCAACCAGTGACAGGCTGGCAGCATCCTAATTTGTACCCGACTCTCCACAAGATAAGATGTTCTGTATCTAGAAACGCTCTTTATTAGTAGGATTTTAGACCCTAGAATATATCATAAATGTTAAAGGCCAAGAACAGTTTATAAAAAATCACTCAGCATCAATCGCTCACAGTAGAATCGCTGTCTTGCATGAAAAGCTGTCGGAGACGCCTTTTGCAAGCACTCTAAAAATTAACGAGACATTTGACACGATTTCTTAGTTCCTTGTTCTCTTCCATCTTTGTTTCAACCTGTACTAACTTGATTCGTAGGTTCTTTTGCAATACTCTGTTTTTCTTAAGTGCTTCTATTAGAACCCGGGCATACTCTAGAATTCCAGCATACTTGTGGACGTGAACAACATTAGTTGGCTGAGGCCCATTGATGTCTCCATCAATGGAGCCATTTGGAGATTTACCAATAACATTGCCATCAGTAATTTGTAAATTTTCTAATGCAATTATGGCTTCAGAAATGTCATACTCTTTTTCTGTTGCATGTTCATCTCCAATGGATGTGGAAAACTTGTTGTAATTCTTTAATATTTCTATTTTGTAATCTGTTTTCCCATCGTGACTATCTGCATACAAGATACAAGAGCATTTTGTTAAGGAAAAGATTGCTTAAAAGCTTAAAATCTAATTATCTACATACTCCTATTAACATTGTGACAAGGAAAAGTGTGAAACACAGCATTGCCATTTTTTTATTTGTGCTGTACCTGTTCCAACTTCCATCTCACTGACAAAAGGTGACAATGACTTAGGTCAGAGTCAGAAGCATGAAATTATCTGACAGCAAACATGACATGATATATGGTTCTAATCACTACTCCCCCAGCTTAAATAAATCTCTAATCACTACTCCCCTAGCTTAAATAAATCCCATCATTCCTCGGAGTTGAATATAACTACCAAATTGCATAGACATCACAATTGTTCAGCTGAAAATAGGCACAGTTTCTAAGTGTCTTTTTAGTCTCTAACCATCTAACCCATAACAATGGTATCATGAAAGACAATTAAGAATTTTAAGGTCTACAGACTACAGGCTATGGAAAATTCAGAGGTAGCCAGAACATAAGCATAACTAGCAATGCAGTTAGAAACCATCGAAGTGAGATAAGGCTATTACAACCTCGAGCAGAATAAACAATTAGTTTACCATTTAAGGGTTGTCGAATAATATATTACCCACTTGGAAGAGGAGTTAAACTCAATAACAATGGCACTAGAGCAATTTATCAATCTGCAAAGAATCAAGCCACGCTCTCATGAGATAAAGCCATTATTGATCACAACTGCCAAATCATTTATACATTGTAATTACATTTGTTGAAATGAAAAAATTATAAATCAAGTTTTCTGAATAGTTTAGGGGAAATTTTAGTTGTTGATATTCTTCAGTTGGACACGCTTTTAAAGTTTTTGTGGGAAGCTATTTTTAACCACTTCGAAACAAAGATTCCCCTCAATTTCTACAATGTTAGACCATTATATTTTTGCCAAATCCAAAATTGCTCCATGTGGTGTGTTTTAAAATTTAAACTTTAAATATCAGAATTTAAATTTTCCATAAACAATTTTGCCAAAATCCCCTAATTGGCATTTTTCCAAAAATTACAATCATAAAATTATTTCACATTTTGCTAATCCAATTTTTACCAAAATACCCTACTTGGCATTTTGTCGAAAATTACATTCATAAAATTATTTCACATTTTGCTAATCCCTTCATAATGTAGATAGCAGAAACGAAACAATAATAACCTTATAATGCTGGAACATGCAATAAATGTGCATTGGTCCTAAACAAAATTAAATAGTGACCTAGGATTCACAAGCTAGAACAAATAGAGCAGTCTTTTTTTCTTGGAAGATTGAATGCCTTAAGCAGATGAATTTTGTGGTGCTACTATAGTACAGGTTTATAGACCATAAACAAGGGCAGTAATGAAATCCCACCACACTGATTGTTGGATACCCCATAGGGCAGATAATCAGAAACAAACAAAGACACAGGAAAGTAGACGTTAAAACACATTATTATATTAACACATAATACATAATAGATGTGACTCTTGGATTTGTATTCCAAGGAGTCTCTATCCTATTTGAAACCTTGCACAAACTATCCTTATCCAAAACATAGATAAAGTAAAAGTGTAATTTCCATCTTCTCAGTCATTACAAGTCTGCAACTTTTAAAACTGTAAGTACTCCAAAAAGGAAAATTCACAGCCAAGAGCAGAAAGCTCAACTGTTCCAACTAAAGCTAGTAATTGGAAAAAACATGTTGAATTTCAGACAAAAGAATGGTCTTGAGTCTTAATTGCAGAGAAAGAGACAGAGCACAAACAGATAAGAAGTCAAACGAAAAGCCAAATTTCCTAATTTGAAATTGTTTTCCTGTTGTACTATATTTTTTTGTTTCTGTTGGTCAATACAAAAATGATTCATGAAGCATTAGCCTGAAGTGATTTTAGAGACGGGCAGAATAGGGAAGCTTACCAAGTGCATGAGCTTATACTTGAAAGATATTGTTTTGTACTTGGCTGGATCACTCTAGCAGATATTGATGTTAAGGAAACTGGTGCTTTGCCTTGGAGTCCTAAATTGGGCAGAGACAAGTTGCTTGAAATTGAATACTTCATAAGTTTTAGCAGAAGTCTGCGCCATAATGTTCATTTTGGCCATACAGGGGAGCTATCACAGCTAGCAAATATCATTCTAGATATACTCTCTCAGCTTCAAACATTATACAAAGAGCATAGTGTGAAGGAAAGGGGTTGGTTATTCTTAAGGCATAGGGCATGGCTGTCTTTAATTTTATCATTGCTCCAGACAGGTCTTTAATTTTAATTTTCCACAGCATCCACCAAAAAAAGAAGAATAAATAGAAAAATAAAATGCTTGACAAGATGGTATGTTATGTGCTTCTATTGTGGCAATCTGGAAGATTTAGTCATTAGAGATTAGTAATTTGGACCTACAGTCATTAGACAATGTAATATTTGATGGTTGGTATAATGGGTTGACAGTTTATACAAATACTTTGTACCCAATATTTTGAAAATCTAAAAAGATTATGGTGTAGTGCTTCATATCATAGATATGACAGTGTGGGTACTCTATGTTGATGAAGTCCAATCTTGAATTAATAATTTAATACCAGCAATTGAAAAGTTGAATTGAACATACAAGATCGAAAATGGATGCAACAGGATTTTCCAAGCAAAAAGATCACAGTAAGAAATAGCTTAGGATGGCCTAGAATGTACTGGAGCCAATTATCAAACATGCAGGCAGGCACCAATGAACTCTGATTTTCCTGAATGACGTAATTA